>JH152695.1:23571-48550 GCA_000226015.1 Mnemiopsis leidyi | reverse complement strand
AGAGAGAGAGATCGCTGAGGTATATAAGCAACGACAGTTGCTTATATACCTTGCGAAGGGCCTGATCGCTTACTGGCTTTATTTCAAATTTTAACGCCACGTGACACCTACCTGGGTTCTAACTGTAGGGTGTAACTGCACTGTAACCGCGACAATTAAGACAGTGAAGGGGAACCCTAGTCGCACTCGCAGTTCTCGCAGCTCAAAGCTGAACGTTTCGGTAGAACGTTGGACGGATATAATCTTGTCAAGGGTTGAATGATTTTAAGTAAACCTTGTAATTACAGGACGTAAAAGCTCTTCGCTTTGTGCAAGAAAAATGAAACTCATTTACTTTTTGAATTAACTAAACATTGAAATAAAATTATGGTTGGCAATGATATACTTTACATGATGTTTACAAAAATAATCACAGACACGGCTGAAAAACTGTTGAAAAATATTGACCTAAATTAATTACCATCCGACAGAGAAAATGACTTATAGGCATATACATAATTCTATTTAATAGCATAGGCATATAAATAATTCAGATCCTTGTAATAACATTTACATAGATTACAATAGATAATTATCTCCAGAACGAAAAAATCAAATTGTTTTACATCAATTATTATCTAGCTAAAACAGCCTGAACATTCAAGTAACAAGTTCAGCATGTACAACTAGAATATTTAAAATTATATTTAATTACACAGTCATGTCTGCATGTCAGTTAGTTTCCCCACTGTCCGCGCAAGTATCAACAAACTCTAACACATGCACAGCTACGTGTTAGGAATTATCGGATACATTTTCGCTGAAAGACCGGAACTTAAACCGAGTGAAAGAACCCTCAGCGGCCGAAGCAAAGAAGAGCAGTTCCCCAGCTCCACAAGCTAGGATAGCCATCTTGTTTTGTGTCAACTGCTCACCACCGGGCACCTGGTAATTTTGGTAATTTAAGCAAATTATAAGATCAAGGGTCCAAGGCAGACCAAGAGTTTGATATAAATCCTCTGAGATTCAAGTTTAACATTTGGATTTTTCAAAGTAACAGAAAACATACTTACCATTTAAGTTAAGTACTTACGATTTACGATTAGTCATAAGTTATAGAAAATTAACGTACGATTTCCGATATGTAACAAAAAATGTACTTACAATGAGAGAGAGAAAAGTGTTGCCGCCCTCCTGCCGGATGAGAAACTTGCCTCTCTTTATGTACTTGTAGAAAAAGGCGGCGTAGTCTACCTTGTTGTACTCGTCCCACAAAGAGGGCAGGCTGGTAGCCGCTCTAGCCACCTGTTATTAGATAATAATTGTGAGCTGGAAGTCAGTTGAACAGCATTATTGCATTATCATTTATTTGACTGCTGACAATAAAGAGGGGTCGCTTCAGAAATCTTTCAAGTGAAGCTTTTAGCGAAGCTTGATATTATCTCCCTGTAATGAAAAATTCAACTTAATATTGTAACTGTTGGTAATTGTATCAAAGTTCTGAGATTGAGAGAAAGGGCCAGAATTTACAAACTTTTGCTTGAGAGAAAGCGTCGACTTTGTCGGATAGAGCGTCCTTGGAGGAGTCCTCTACAATGATTATCCTCTTCTCCGTCTCATCATCGTCCCCACAACATGTAAACACGATAGCCTTGGTGTTCTCATTGTTCACATACGCTCCGTCCAACCGCGGACCAACTGAAATTAACAATAAATGTGATCCTTGGTTTTCAGATTCCGCAAGCTTCTCAGCTATTGGTGGGATAACTGTGACCACAACCACGTTGAGAGCATATAACATTTTTATCGGCTTGTAAACAGTGAAACCTATTTTTACTCAACCTTCTTAAGCAATATCCAGGAAGTAATATAACCGTCATAGGGTACCTCAATGCTTTATCAACGCTTATTCTAAGGTGAAAGTGAAAGTGAAAGCACTGACCCAGATCGCTAGTTTGAGCTTCAATCTGAGGGGGGATCCTCCTCCTGATCACATCAGCCAATGCGTCCAGGGAGTAAAACAGAGCCTCTTCATGCAGAGCAGTCAGCTGAATACCGTTAGAAACGTCCAGCTTGCGCGTCCGGAGAAATCGGAGAATAACCGTAAAGTAGTCTGGGTCCCCTGGGAAGAGTGGAGTTAGTAGTCTGGGTCTCCTGGAAAGAGTGGAGTTTATATATTTGCAATGTGTTGTGTTGACACCTTTTTCTCCGGAGCTGTTGAAGCTGCATATTACAACACTGGCTATGTCTTCATATAAGTGCTGCATGTTATAAGAGAAATACCTAGTTACATATATTATTTAAACCGGTATTCAATTTTGGGAATGAACTCTGGATCTCTTACAGTTGCAACAAATCTTCTAAGTTTCTTATGTATAATTCCAAGCACCACCGCCCCGCTATCTGCGATCCTAACGTTGGTGTTAAGATACTAGCTGGCGACGGAATTAGAAACTTCTGAAAAGCAGATTTGAACGAAAGCGGGATGCCCGATCACTCAACGCACCGCGGTCAAAGGCTGCTTCTTTCTACAAAGGGGTCTTTGAGAAACTGCATTTACCGACTTACAGACTTCAGAATTTTTTGTGAATATGAATTTTTTCTATCACGTGACAGCGATTCTCGAAATTGATTGGTCGTATCCGGCTTCTCATTGGTTAATCGCTATCACGGGATAGCATAACTTTCCGACAACCCCCTAAGAATTCTGACGTATTCATAGATGATGAAAGTTGGCAGACAGCAGAACGCAGAAGAATATAAAGGGAAGAGGATTGTGATAGCTTAGAATTCAGTCAAAGGTTATGTTTAACGCAGCTGGCTCTCAGCATTGAGCCACGAGTAGCAAATAAGCAACTACGAGCTATTTGGTAGAAATAAGGATAACGAAATACATACAATAACTTTAATGTAACAAGATTAAGTTAGTAACCTACTGTCTATGAAGTAAGCCCCGGAGTTGTCTTTAAGGGACGGAGTTCGGTCGCTTAGCAACGCTGTGAAGAAGTTATCCACCCCATCAAAACGCAGTGTTGTTACCGTAGTTTCAAATATCCTCTGGAAAAGTCTTCTTTTACTTTAACGGAGCTAACAGAAGGTCCGCGCTATTTCGTTAACTTTTAACATCATCAGACATAAATTAACTTTTAACACCAATCAGATATATATCCTCATTTTATATTATGTCATTTTATACCAATTGAGAAAATGTCATTGAAAGTAGGAGACTGTCACCGCTGTAAACTATATATTTATTAGATATATTTATTCATTAGATATATTTATTCATTAGATATTTATTCATTAGATTATTTATTTAATATATTAATTTATCTAAGTACTTACCCCTCCTACGTTAAGTCGCACTATCGTATCACTCATATCATCCCTGAAGTTTGCGAGTTTTTAAGGGGTCTTTGAGAATAACAAACTTATAGAGCATTAATTATCATTGTGGGTGAATAGCAGGTGTAAAGTCTGTATCGCTAATGATAAGATCAATTAACCATACTTAGAATAACAAGAGATGAAGTAACGTAATAAGCTTATAAATGTGACATGATATCATAATAGTTAGCTATTTTTAAACCACGTGAAGGTGCAACATGTGCAGCAGAGTTTGCTCTGGGGAGAAGACTTTTTTATGCGGCAATCTGTGTTTAGTTTATTGAGGTGAAATATGTCGTGAAGCGTGTTGACCCACAATGGGGGTGAGTTAGATCTAGCTAAATTTCACTATTTTTGTTTAGTTTCACTTTAATTTAAGTTGATTGTTTCGTTTAATCGTAACCACACGAAGTAGTTTAAGTTTTTGCTATGCTGCCATGGTCAAGTAAAAGCCCTTATTTCAGGGACTCTGCGCTAAAATATGCCCGTGTATTTTCGCCGAAGGGGTCGGTAAGTTCCTTAAAAAATAATTGCCAAGTTTACGATCCTGTCATAAACATACATATAAATATCATTGATCTTGTTCAACATTCGAGAAGACTCGTGATCCTCAGCCCCGAAAATGGCTTCAAGATGCCATAAATACGATAGATTTTAAATCATCATATGTCGTGTACAATTATCATAGAACTCCCACTAAATTTGTGCGAATTCATCAATCTGATATAACGCACGATGTAGTCAATAGTTGCCCTGAATAAGATAAGGAATCAAGCCTGCCTTAGTATATTGAACATTCCTACATAAGCCATGGAAAGCATGGTGACCACAGAAAGAATGAAATCTAGGGATAACAAGGAACCAACACGCAGGGCTGATAGGACGACCTATCAGACTTCCTAAAGAAACGTACGCTGTTCCCGGAACTGCAGTGGAGATAGTAGCCCACTGCAAGTACGACGTTACCGAGGAGCAGGTCGAGTGGAGCAGGGTCATCATATCTAAGGGGAAGGAGAAAGAGGGTGAGGAACGTTTTCGTCGTCAGTTCTAGAACCGCTGTTTGGGTTGTTAACGTAGTTCTGTATAATTTGACAAAGCATCTTTATTCAAACTGCAAATTTGTCAGTTGTCAGACTCACTTGTCATGTAATATTCCTGTTTTCAGAAAAGATATTCGGGGCAGACGTGAAAAAGCCTTTTGGTTGGTTCTGATCGCCTTAATCCTACCTTAAGCATCTTTGATATACGAGAATTTCTTGATTATCGAAAAAGCCGCTAAATTTTAATGAAATAAGTATTCATACCAATGACCAGTTTCTCCCAACACCATAGCCAAATTACTCTTTTTGTTTTACTAAGTAGAGGGTATTGTGATGTAAGTGTAACCATCTTTACGACAATTTTCCAGGAAAAGTAACTATCAGCGAAGGTAACACGATCACCCTGAACCTAACTAAATTCGGTCCAAAAGATGGCGGCAAATACACCATCACATTAACCAAGGAGGACCCAGAAGCGGAGAAGGACACGGCAACAACGGAATTAATCGTGGAAGATCCAAAACGGGAAAAGAAAATCCGAGCCATGTTTAACGAGATCGACAAGGACAAGAGCGGAGAGATAACGAATGAGGAGTTGGCTAACGCCTTGAGGAAAGCCAACCCCGGACTTGAGGAGGAAGATGTGAAGATGATGATCAAGGAGAGTGATGAAAACGGGGACGGTGTTGTGGAGTACCATGAGTTCAGCATGTTTATGAGGAAGGCAGGCTTGTAGACAGCTCGTCTCTTCTTACATCCGGGAGAATGATTTGGAGAGAAACTGGTCATTGGCATTCCATCGGCCATCAAATTTAGGTGAAAAAGACAATCAATAAAATTTGTTTCGCAGGGACTGTCAGAGTGAAAGACAACCGAAAAGTAGGATTGACAATCGAGAAAGTGTGGCACGCTCATCTAGGACATTACCGAATTCGAGTAACGAATCCCAAAACAGAGACCACCACTACCGCAACGACTCGACTAAAGTTTGATTTTAACCACTATGCCGAATTTCAGAAACTAGATGAGAAGCGGGAAGGACTTATTTCTAAAGAAATGTTAATAGAAGCGATGTGTGCCACCGACACGTACCTCACTGAGAAAGAGATTAGAAAATTCATTAAAAATTCGGACTGCATGAAAGCTGACCATGTTAATTACAATGAGTATGTTAGATACATGAAGTTTGCCAAACGAAACTCAGTTCGGCCCTTAGGAAGGGATCTTCAACTAGACGAGGAAGAAAAGAAAAGCGGGGAGGATGTAAACAAGGAAGAGGGGAAGGAAGAAACTAAAAAAGTTGATAAAAAGAAGGGGAAAGATAAGGATAAGGCAAAGGGTGGGGAGGAAGGAGAATGATTACTAAAAAATTAAATTAATATCTGATTGGGCAGAAGTGTGAAAATACGTCAGACCATTCCCGACAGCCATGTCAGTGAACCAGAGAAACTCACGTTCTGTGTTGAAGAGGGGTGTCCGGACTTGTTTCTATTAGGTCATCCTACTGCAGTGGGTTTAAGTCAAATCTTTCAGGACAAATCCCAGAAATATTGATTTGTAAACAAGCGAGTTTGATTGATGACATTTTTAAATCCTTTTATACATGGTTACAGCAAGATTCATCCTTCTATTGACACAGCGATACAAATAATTAAAATGAATTGATTAGAATGATATCAAATAAGACATTCAACACCGAATGTATGTAGTTATCTTGAACTACTTGCAAAGGAAGAAAATAAACCGTAGTACAAAATTTTGATTCGCTGTATATTACAGTCAACAAAGATTCCAATATCAAGCATTTCAATTCGAACCCACGTGTCAATTAATGAACATGCAAAGAAGGGACACATATTACATAATATGATAGATAATATGAAAGCAATATAGTTGGAAAACCTCTCAGCTATAATTTGCAATACGTCATAGTTCATAAAGACAAACAACAAATTCACATCTTGGTAACGGCGCAAGGCGACGCCTAACAAATAGTGCGACCCATTTATCAACATGCTTGTCAGTTGTACTGACGTCTCAATAAGGCATAACGAAATTCATAATTTCATAAATTTATGGCTTGGTTTTGAGGGTATGTCAAAAATACTTATAAGCTAAGTTTGTATAGCTAAGCTGGTAAAGCTTATTTCTAAAACTTAGATCAATTGTCAACTGCGATTATTTCGAAACGCTATCTGAGAAACAAGACAGTTCAGCTATCGACGGGAACTTAACGTTGCACGCGGCAAATAAAATTAGAAATCATAATATAGTTAATCGAAGGGAGAAATAAATGTCTGTTTGAACTGAAGTAGGAGTGGCAGCTGGCCTTATCTTTCTGCTGCAGCCAGCGTATTTTTGTGCGTTGTAGGTCATGATTCTTTTGAACCTGAATAAAGGTTGTTAAGTTGAACAAGGTAGTGCGTATACGGTGTATTCTCCCCGAAAGATTGCACTTTTAACATCGTGATTCAGTTTGAGTTTGTATCATGAGAATTGAGAAAGTTCAAAGATAAGATTTAAAAGAAATGACATCACAAATAAATGGAATAATCGCCTAATCTTGTTGATGCGAGGTGATGTGCGCGCAAAATTGACGTGACTCGTGATTTCAAAACGTTGTCGCGCGCTACGCATTTAGTAGCGCGCGAACCTCTCAAAATAACTAGCTTTTGTTTGGACAAGCTAAAATTGGGAATGTGTAAAAATGTTATCAAATTGACTTAAGATTTAGCAAATCTTTAAAAGTTAAGTAAAAACAAAAAGAACCTTGGTTTGTCTGGCTCTGTGATCTTGCTCCGGCTTGGTTGGCGATTCCCACCTAGAAAAACAGAAATCAGAATGAACAACCAAGCAACCAGATTTTCACAGGACTGTCGCAGCAATCGTTACAGCAATGTCACAGATCTCCAATCATTTGGATCTCTAAAGCGCGACAGTAAAAAGGTTGCATGGAATGGATGAGAGTGTAGTTACATAATGAGTCATTTGTAATCAAAATACCTTATCACCACTTTCGTTGGCAACCATGTGTGTCATATTCATAGGGTTCATCCTCTGAAATCAAACATGATTAAATCTAGTTCCAAGAAAATCAGCAATAACTGAGAGTTGAAACCTCCGAATCACAACTTTTCCAATACTGAGTCAAATAAAAAACTCACGGGTCTCTTAGTGCTATGTTTATAGTTGTGATTATCTTTCCTTCCTCCTGCCTCGTTACCCTCGTCCTCGCTGTCGCTGAATTCCTCGTCACATGTTATGCGGTTGTCCCGGTCCCGTACTGGGTACAAAGCGTTAGGTAAAACTTACAAGTTTAAAACAAGGATTTTTAAAACGTTTTAAAACGTTTTAAAACGTTAGACATCTGGTATTAGGACCGGTAAATAATTTGTTCAAGAACTTTAGCAAAATACAGCATAGTCCGTGAGAAAATGAATGTATTCGGGACAAAAACATGATGAAAATAGGAATTACAATACTCGAAAAAAAATTGAGACTAACTGGAAATTCTGACGTCCTTGTTTCTTTTGTCCTCATCCTCTTCTCTCTCCGGCATGGCATCTGTTGGAATGTCCTGCATCTGGACACTCGGGGGGCCTCCCAAATACTTCAGATTTTCAAATACTTTCGCCCTAAAATGTGGAATGTAATGCTAATTCTTCACCGAATGTCCAAGTAAAAACGAGAAAAATGAAAAAGGAAAAAGTCGAGAACAATGAAAATAAAAAACAACCAGATACACGAAACTGGACTCACTTCATTTTGTCCATGTACTCTGTAGTATTCTGGTTTGTCATGTTACTAGGCTGAATGTTCAATTTAAAGTCTGGCCCAAAGTACTCGAAGTAGTCGTTGTATGGTAAATCTGGGGGGAGTCTAGCTTACCAACTTCGATTTTACAGCTTTCAAGCATTGCAACTCCAAAATCTTAATAAATTAAGAGTCCCAGAAAATTGTGAAATTTGTAAACTCAACCATCCTGAACAAACAATAAGATTGAAGCCACTGACCATTACTAATGTCGATGCCGAGCGCATATGCTGTCTCCAGAGTCCAGCAACGCGCAACATTCCGTATGGTGTAACCGCCTCCACCGAGCAACAGCAGCGGCAAATTAAACCTCTTCATGTACTCAACACACTTAGCGTGACCTGCAGGAATCTTGGTCAGGTTTTTGGCTAGGTTTTAAAATTCTGCATTAGATCAAGATAAGTTTGATATCTGAAGAGTACCCCTCCCCCACTTAAAAAACAAGATATTACCTTTAAGAGTCAAGTTAAAGCAACCGAGCCTGTCCCCAGCTAAACTGTCAGCGCCACATTGCAGGACCACCGCCTCAGGTCGGTAAACCTCCATAACTTTACCCATTACCGGCTGGAAGATACTCTGGTAGGAATCGTCGTCCATACCATCGCGCAGCGGGAAGTTTACTGAAGTAGCGGGAAGTTTACTGAAGTAGCGGGAAGTTTACTGAAGTAGCGGGAAGTTTACTGAAGTAGCGGGAAGTTTACTGAAGTAGCGGGAAGTTTACTGAAGTAGCGGGAAGTTTACTGAAGTAGCGGGAAGTTTACTGAAGTAGCGGAGAGATTAGCTGATTTCTTAGATAATAGAACTCAACTGACTTGACTTTGAATTTCAAAGTTTGAAATTATACAATAAAACATGGTTTCCCAAAAAATTGATGAATTGGGCCCTGCTATAATAGCATTGCGTGTTCTAAGCCAAACGACCCTATGTGCACTTACCAGAGTGATGTTTGCCGAGACTAGCCCCAATATCCCGGATATCCCCGGTCCCGGGGAAGTATTCCCCGTATTTGTGGAAGGACACTGTCATGACTCTGTCGGTGGTGTAGAAGGCTTCCTCCACCCCGTCACCGTGGTGGATGTCTATGTCTACATACAACACCCTCTTGTGGTACCTGGTTTTGTAAAACTTGTTAAACATAGGACACAACACCCTCTTGCGGTACCTGGTTTTGTAAAACTTGTTAAACATCGGACACAACACCCTCTTGTGGTACCTGGTTTTGTAAAACTTGTTAAACATAGGACACAACACCTTCTTGTGGTACCTGGTTTTGTAAAAAATGTTATACATTGGACACAGCATCTTCTTGTGGTACCTGGTTTTGAAAACTTGTTAAACATCGGACACAACTTTATTGTTACCAACCAATTGAAATAAACATTTGATCAAACAACGTTATAAGATAACAGATAAAGATGTTATTGTCTTTTTAATGATCACACACTGTTTTGAATATCTAATATAATGAAACAAACGATACTCAACCCTCAAAAATTACAAACTTGAGAAGCTACAAAACATAACAAACTTGAGAAGCTCGAGAATGGAGAGGACGATGTCATTGACATAGCAGAATCCTGACGCTTCCGACTTTTTGGCATGGTGTAAACCTCCCGCCCAATTGACCGCTATGTCTGTGTGTTGCTTGTTCAGCTTCATAGCACCCGCTGTGAAGGTTAGACTTGTCAACTGTGGTTAATCAACGTGACAAATAAACAAATTGAGGCTTATTTTTAGATCGTAGATGCTTTATCCCAGGATAAGACTATTCTATTAGTCACTGATTGATGTTCACTTGTTTCTGTTGACCAATTATTCAAGAAGAAGACAAAATCTTTATACAGTTGATAGGAGCGGGCAAGAACTTCCAAACTTTGATGATTGCACCATTATCAAACTTTTTATATTAAACGGATCGCATACCGATGAGGAATGGTTCTGAGGTTGTCCAACAGGTGAACTTTCCTAATTCTAGTTCCACCGATAGCATCGGGCAAAAAATAACGTTGCCTAAGGACGACCGAATAACTAAACTTACTAACCGACAGAACCCCCAGCAGAGAGCTGACAAAACTCGTAGAGTCCCTCAAAAACAGGACAGTCGTCTCCGACGTTGAACTTCTGCATCTGTTTGCTATATTCTCCACTGTTGTCCGGTCTGAGAGAAGGTATTTGAGGAGTGTCTAAAAGCTCATACAAGTAATTTTGTCATACGATAAGTTCCTGCTTTCCCAACGAGAAAGAAAACGTAGGAACTAAGATAAGATTATACTGTCGGAGGACTAGAATATTCTTTTAAAAATCACTATTATATAAACCTGATGTTGCGGAGGAACTTGATGTATTCGTCTGCATGGTACTTTGTCATTTCCTCCATCGAGGCTTTATGGGGTCTCTACAAATGAGCACAATTAAATCAACAATTCAACTATTGACTCATATCTCACAGTAATGAGGTTGAATAGCAATAAAAAGTTGATTAAAAGTCATTACTGATTCCAATAAGTGGTAAATCAACGTTGTGAATAGAGAACTTTTAAGGTATTTGTACAAACATGTCAGCTACCAGAAATCAAAACATGCTTCAAAGATAAACCCACATAGATCTCCATCTTTCTGTAGAGTCCGTAGTTAAGGAGCAAGTTGTGAGTCATCCTTATCCGGTGTGGTTTCATGGGGTGATTAGGACCGTAGTAGTAGTTACCGACATCTCCATCGTAGTAGTAACACACCCGCTTCTTGTTGCCTCCCGCCGTCATCTCCAGCTACAATATCAGGTCACGTGATCCAACAAGAAAGTTAGATAATTATATATTGATATCATATACAATTGATTATTGAAATATAATTATTATAGATATGTAGTTTGATAATCATTTCTGGTTATAAGAATGTAAAATACGGTTGATCAGTTGTAGGTGTAAGATTTTTCGATTTTTCCTGATTTTGAAAACCATTGATCTTGAGTTCTATTGTTCTAGTGACTACAAGTCACACCCCATTCATGTGTAATGTCACATCGATATCAAGAGTATGTGCAAACCAGAAATCTTTAACTTAATGGTTCAAAGTAATGACAAGAAATAAACAATTAACATAAACATTTACAGAAACTATAAATACCAAGGCACTCAAGGAGGAAATTTATACAAGTTACAATATCATAAAACCTTAGAAACTAATTAAGTATTAAACCAACTACAATATCAAAACAACAAACGCAATTTCATTCATATCACAAAAATTATCACCATAAACATTAAAATGGTCAAAACGTCAAAAACATACTCTGCACTAAAAAATCTTATCTGGAGGGTATAGGTACTATAGGTACTATATGAAAAATATCCAAAATCTATATTATACACGGTGATGGATAGAATTAAATTTACAGGATAAAACATTGTAAATTCTGTACTTACTAAACCTTTATACATATAAACCGCAGATAAAGCTTAATCCACCAAGCACCAAGATTGAAAGTACTAAGCAATCCTAGAAATAGATCAAGTCAAACGGAAATTCTCGTACCATTAAACCCAGTGGTATCAAAACTCTTGATCCCCTCCAAAATTACCATGAAACAAAACCTAAGCTGTTCTGGTGTCTGCACAAGCCACATTCTCTGTCTCCTCAGTTTCTCCAACACTTTCTTCACATCAATGTTCAAACTCTTCTTCTCTTTAGCTATCTCCAAGATAACATCAGCTAGAATAAACGTCCCAGTACGACCAACTCCAGCTGAACAATGTACTACTGGAGGTCCAGCAAGTCCCTCAAACAAACTCCGAGCTTCACAGAGGAATGTATAGAATTCAGCAGCAGCCGAGTCCGGGACCTCGTAGTCACCCCACCCTTTAAACTGGAGATGTTGGATTTCTCGGGGAGGATTTGATCTGTACGTGAGTTCCAGGGTGCTGTGAACATAGCACTGTTTATCTTGTCGAGACACCAGCCTGACTTTGATACACTCGCCTGTATACGCTGCATAACCGTGTATGTTTGTGGGAAAGTACGGATAGCTTCTCAGCTTCTTGTAGGAGTTGTTCTCTGATGGGTCGTTCAGCATGATGATCACGCAACTGTTTTGTTCCCACACCATTTCCCAGAAGTCATCTTTTGTACTTGTGTAACTGTTGCCTGACAGTGGTTCCTGGTGATGCAAAAATGTGAGTTTTACTTTAAAAGTTCTTTACTTTAAAAGTTCTTATTATAATAACCTTAATTAAAGTTGACTTGAAATAAAAACTGTAATGTTCTGATTTACAAAAATGAAAAATGTTCGGTTACAAATGTTCAAGCTTTGCTTACTTGGGCAGCGATGTATCTATGTTGGACAATTGGAGATTTGATATGGGAAGCGTTTATGTAATCACGCATCCCATTTAACCTCACTCGACTATCATTCCATGGCCAGACATTGCAGTATCTGTTTTTGGGCATGTTCTGTGAGGTTTGGCCTTCAGTCGCTGAAAGGCGAGGGAACCTGTTTTCAATGCTGTAGTAAAAACTTTGCCATTCGTCGTGTTTCTCCAGAATCTCAAACAGCTTCGGCACCCCTAACTTCATGATTTCATTCATCACAGAAAAACTATATGCACATGTACTTCAAGAGCATCCGTTTGTTCTTTGTGTCTGGTAATTAACTTCTCCTATATACTAGGTATGGGATAAATTGATGAGTTTCAATTCGAACTATAAAACGTAGCCTACAGGAGGCATATGAATGTACTTTGTACATGTGGCTACGATACAGGTATATGTTAATGTAGTCGATCTGCAAATTTTTATACAAAAGTCTTGTTATAGAAAAATTCTTATTTTCATCTGATAACTCTGGATTATCCACACATTTTATAGTCCAGAAGATTGAAGAAAACATTCACTTAATAAGATCATTGAAGCAATCATCATATTATTAAGTAGTTACAAATTTCATAGGAATATAGATTAGACACAATTTAATAAATTAATAATTTGGACTATTGCTTGGCTAAAATTCTTATCTCAGATATTTTAATAGTAAACTTTGGCTCTAATGAAAAATATTAGAAAATGAATTAAATTTGATCAAGTAAAAAGCTCGGATTTTAAGTAAAAAGCCGATTAGTTGTTAATAAGTTAACATCAACATTGTATAACTTACTAACTTAATTGCAAATATACAGTTCATAATTTTTACTATTAAAAATGTTATAGTTAAATAGTTTAAAAATAAATGTGTGAGATAATTTCAACGTTGATTTTCAACGTTGATTTCAACGTTGATTACTCATAAAACTTTTTAAGCTAGTTCTTAGACCCGGAAAAAGCGGGATATTCAGACTTGTAAGTCTCTGTCTACTTGGCATTGTCTGTAAACAATCTCTTGACACTCTTCCATAAAATGAACAGAAGAAAAAATCATAAATGTTATTCTTAAAGTGCAAAAAAGTAGATAAAAGTACACTTTAATAGATAACTAGAAATATAAACCAAAATAGGTTTGCGATTGTATTTTAAAAATTCTCAAACAATACATAACAATAATTATATTGCACCGTGAATGATAAAATTCTTGCTCCTTTACTAGTTATCAATACACCACGACATAGAACTTTACAAAGAAATCTTAGTACGATTAACTGATTTAAATGATTACTTATCAAATGAGCAGCTTGACATTTACAGCTTTGGGTCTTGGGCGGTTAGATTCCCATTCAAGTTGGCACTTGAATGAGGTTCCTTTACGAAGATGTCTTCTGTCCTTAGAGCTGACAAAAGATTTATGGACGAAGATGCTCTGTGTCCCTTTCTTCCCCTCGCCTTCATTGATTCTAACATTTGCGAAACCATAACCCTCCTGGAGAAGCCATTTCTCGATTGTTGCATTCACAGTCGTGCCTTGCTGAATGTATTTGTTTACAATCTTCTTCATTACTTTATTTGTTTCTTCTCTTTTTAAGAGCTCCTCTTCTCTTTTTAGGCGCTCCTCCTCTAGTTTTTTCTTTAATTTTCCTGTTCTACTCTCAAAGTTTCAAGCCTTTTTTCCTCTTTCTCTAAGAGTTGGTTAACTTTCTGAACACTAGGTGACCATAAATCCTTGGTGTCTTTCATTGAAGTAAGAATGCTGACGAGTTTAAAGGACAATCCAAGGCATTCACATTCCACAGATGTCTTGTCAAGATCTAAAATGAAATTCTCAGCATTTGTGTCTGTACTTAGTTTTACTAGCTCTCCCCTTTTATTGAATCCTACCAATGCCTTTTCCAGGGAAAGTTCTTCAGAGAATAGATATTTCTCGCCAAAATCACTGTTTATATTGGAAAGACCATTAGGGAAAACATCAGTTCCCCAATCCAAGCAGATGAGTTCCTGTTCTGCATAATCAATGTGACCCAGAAAATGCAAGTCGTATCCAGTTGCAGTTCGAAGAAACCGATCTTGCAAAAAGATATTAAGTGAGTAATCACTTCTTTCACTAATCTTAGTTTGGTTTAGATAGTCTTCTTTAACAGAATCGATACAAGCTTTATTTTTGACAAACCCATAAACTATTTTGTTAAAGAATTGAAGTTCAATATTTTCAGGAAGGGATGAGCTAGAAAGGTAGCTGAGGTCTAGGGTTAATTGTTTAACCAATGTAAGCTTGTGGTCAAGAGTTCTGACCTGGACATTACTACCCTTGTATAAGATACACACATCAGAAGTGGGATCACTATCAAACTGCATCTTCCAGTCGGCACCACATTCAAAATTTATTTTGTATGTTGCAACATCTCCTGGATTGTCCAAGTCAACTAAGTCAAGGGTATGATTTTCTTCCAAGTTCATGACATAGGCAGTAGTGCCATGATGACCTAAAGGGTAAGAACTCTTTAAGAGATTTAGTTGGTTCTGTTGCAAGCTAAAATTGGATAAACCATTTTGAGAATCATAGTCTGATCTACCACAGGATTCCTTCAAATCGAATTTAGTCAGGCAGGAGTCCAACAAATCGTACTTTGCTATGAGGCAAGAATTTTTCACTTGAAACAGCACAGTCATACTTCTGTCACGTTTGTGGATTCCCTTGATTTTCAAATCAGACAATGTCATTGGCCAAATTTCAGGTAAAACCTGCTTCCATTTTTCACCGATTTCTTTACCAAAATATCTACAGGATTTTTCTGACATATCCCACACAGTCAACCCAAAACTGTTTTGGAGATTAACTCCAATACTAGCAACTAAATCATCACTGCAGAACAGTAGTGGCTTTTCAGTTGAGAACATTGCTACATTCTCATAGAAATACCCGAAAGAGTCTTCGGCTTCCTGTATTGAATCTAAGCTGTCTTTAGAGATACACAAAAGGTTATAAGCACCCATCTCTTCTTCGTGAGCTGTGAGCATTGATAAGTAGCAGGCAGCATTTTGGCTGTCAGTATTGGCTAGCACAATTTTAAACAGATCAAATTCATCTTGATATGATAGGTCGTCAATGTTATTAGGAAAAAACGCATTCATATCCACAGAAAAAGTTTTGGTTACAGTATAGTCCAGAAATTTGGAAGAGGGTTTAGGAGAGGGATCAAGGAATTGATCCAGTCGATTCATGGCGAGGTCTAAACCTCGAAGAAGAGCAGGAAGAGTGAGCTTCATTTTGTTGATTGTGATATCCATCCACTCAAGTTCACTGTAAAGACACCGATAAAAGATTCTGATCAATTCAGTAATTCTTAGGATACAATTTCTCAACAGGAATCTTTCTATGATCTGATTATTATGATCGTCATGCACAGCCCCAAATCTAGTTGACAGCATTCTACTTTCGGAATAGTTTTGCCTACTCAGATGTTCAACAATAGAAACCAAGACAACATAAGGCAATCCAGCAGGAATCACAGATTGAAGGGTATCAATGTATAAGTCATTGCACCAATGATACCAACGGTCAACGATGTCTTGAGCATCTTTTGGAAGTGAAGAAAAGCACTCAATTGACTTTTTCCATATGTCATTCCCACGTGACGAATGCCCTTCGGAATCACTCAGTTTATCTGAGTTTTGAACTCTTAACAATCCAAAAGAAACAATTTCCTTTAAATAATAAAGACTTTCCCACAATTGTTCCAACAAAGGTGAGTCAAGTTTCTCAGAAATACATTCCCCATAAGGCAATGCAGTTAACGGGTAGAGGTTCTCTGATTTAATACTCATGGCACTCCTCACCCACTCAACTGGGAATTGTTTTTTATCGGGAAAGTGACGGGATGGAAGACATGTTTCTAAAAAATAGTCATCAGTCCCACAGGCACTATAATCACTGTCAGAAAAGTCGTAACCAAAGTCATTATAATCATAATAATCGTCAGAGTCATATCCACCGTAAAAGAAGTCATCATAATCGTGATAAAATGGATTGTAGCCCAGTTCTATACCGTTCATCAAGTAGAATTCGGCAATACTCATGACCTGGAATAGTAAAATTATAAATTACCAGTCAGGAAGTGGTAGTTTACTGTAAACAATTTGGCGGAAGGGAGATCGAGGGAGGACGGAGCTGTCACTAGGAGAAAATCATGAAGCACTATAGCTATGCAGAGTGGGCAAGAAAAATAAGATGAAAAAGGAAGAGGAACAAAAAGAGAAGTGAAAGCCAGAAAGAGGAGGAGGAGAATGCCGAATGGAAACTAGGAATTAAAGAATAACGGGCAATAAGGTTAAAGGCCGAGGCAGGTTTGGAGAAGATGCTATAGCCTATAAGTTAATTGAGGATAAAGCAGTCTTAATTTAGGTATTGGAGTGATTATCGAGCACATAACTGGCGTGTTTTGGAGAAAAGTAACGAATAAAAATTCCTCCATCCTAAAATACCATTAAAACTCAAATAAAAAATGCCAAAATAAAAAATTATGACAATGCCCGATCATTGTGTGAGCAGTGATCACTGAGCACCCTCCAATTTCAAAGTTAAATTACACTAAAATTATTCTTAATTTTCCGTGAAACACCATTAAAATTGTGTAAAATTTAGATAAAAATGAACATTGCATTAACCTATTAAAATGAACTTAAAATGAACAAATAATTAAATAGCAAATAGACACAAAACCAAATATAAAACCTAAAAGGTCAGAATAGATTGGGCCCATTTTTGGACATTACTAGGCAAATTGCAGGTTTTAAGGATGTTGGTAAAGTCCATAATATCAACATTCAAATACATTAGTTTATAATCTTTTTGAACTTTTGACTGACGGCTTGATAGGGTTCTAACTAACTGAGACCTGATCATTTTCTCCAAAGCTTGAACTGCAAGGTCGTGGTTTGGTAAGGCATCAATTTTCCCTCCCTCAAAGGTAACAAACTGAAACATAATTTAGAGTTAGTGGTTGATCATGCTAATAAAAGGGGAAACTTAAAATTAAACCCAGAAGATTCAAACCTGTACTGAGCAAGAAGTAGTGGACACTTTGACATTTTTTAAAGAGGATTACAAAGTAGCCACACAAGATTTGAAACACCTAGCCTCCACAACAGCAATATAACAACGTAAGCAGCTGGCATAAAGTAAAAAATACGCATTTAAATATTATCAAAAATTAAACTTACCTCCTTATATTCAAAGAGGACCATCTCAAGATTAAATGGCTGATTAGCATGTTTAGTTGATAGCCTGGCCATAGCTATTAAAAGACAGCATTCCAATTTGCTGAGACTTCTAATCAAAACAGCTTTTGAATCCTTGAAAACATCAATCAATTTTTCTTCAAATAGACCAACATCAATTTTAGGAGACGATGAATCGAGGTTTACTGCAACCCATGTTAGACAGTTCTTCAAAAGCTGTATACTTCTACTAAAATTATACACTCGTTCCAGATACACTCTAATTTTATTGTCAGAACTGTTCAACACCGTCTTGACATGAGAAGACCAAGATGCTTGGTCGACGTTTTTTGGGCAGAGAATTCCATGTGCAATGGAAATGTACTCTTCAAATGTCGGAGGACCAAACAAGAAGTACTGTCTATGTGAAAATCTGGATTTAACACGTTTTTCCATGAGCTCCATGACATCCTGTCGGCAGGTGAGGCCCACTACCGCAAGTGGAGTGGATTTAGACTGAGAAAGGTCAAAGAGGTTGTAGAGAAGATGCTGGTTATGGTGTTGAGTAAACAAATCAAATTCATCTAAAACAAAGATTACAGACTGTCTCCCTTTGTCACCAGAGTTAAGGGTTTCCAGTAAAAACGTCATAGTTGAAGCAAACGAATTAAGATTTAAGTCAGCCAATTCGCTTTTAGGACAGAGTTCTTTTGCAATTTCTTTAAGAGCTTGCTGGTCATCGATGCAAATAAATCCATTGAGATAAACAAGAATGAAATCACTTTTGCAATCATTTCTCACTTTTTCAATTGTGTGGTTGACTAATGCTGATTTCCCCGTTCCTCGAGGTCCAATCAGGAGTGCAGAGTTGCCTTCACCTCTATCTACTGTGTTGAGTAATAAATCATGTAGTTGCTGATGAATTTTTTCAGTGCCTTTTGGTATACAAGAGTTATTATGCAGCTCTTGGATTATGCTTAATTTAAGATCATTACTGTCCTTTAGATTAACCATTAAAAGTCCTGCAAAGATAAGAGGAATTAAAATCATACAAATTCAAAAAACCGAAAATTTAAATTGATTGATCTAAATTTTTTAAGAAATGTATCAATATATTTCAGATTATTTACCTTGGACAGGCAACTTTTTATTTGGCGATAATGGTTAAAATGTCTACGGTATAATCACAACAAGAAAACTATCAAAATGATATAAAAGTTCCGATTTAGAAAACAATTGTCTTAAAACAACAGTTTGATGATTAAAAAGTTCACATTATAACTAATCAAACTAGATAGGCTGATCACAATATTTCATGGATGGGGTTTAAATTATATCTTTAAAGATCTTCATGCTCATAATTAACATATAAACTGTGGTTATCATTATCATTGAATCAAAATATATTAAATCTTTTAAATTTATATTGTAAATCTAGCCTCATGATAAAGGAATATATATATATATTTTTATCTGTGTTAATATATTTTTATCTGTGTACTGTTTTGACCACATTAATTTCAAAGTACATCAATTTGCGTGGCATGTAGAGCTTCATTGCAAGCACTCAAAAGAAAAAAAAGTATCATGTTGTTTTGCATTTAGATCTCTTAAGCGATGTACTTTAATCAATGAAGCAAAACCATAGCTTGGCTCTTCAAACTTTGGAAAGCTGTAAATAAAATCTCTCCAAAAAGCTCAGAGTAGCTCCATCTCTTGATACTCAAATATATTAAAGTTAAAAATCAAAATATTACCTCAAAGTTCCTAGCAAGGAAATTTTTTAAAACAATCTCTGTATCTTAGCATCAACTCATGTAAACACAGAGGACAGCCAAAACAATATCATCAGAGACTGAACTAAGTCCTAAATTACCAAGGTAAGGCTATTTATAGAATTCCCATCATTCCCATCATGAAAAGAGGGATGGACACTGTGATAAAAACTTAAAAAAGGTCAATCAAAAAATTTGATTTATCCATTACAACATAAACCTAAAAACATACAAATATACAGTATTCTCTGATGTAAAAAGTAATTTAAACCTATGATGGAGCTCACTGGGCAAGAATATTCCTAATCAGTAGTTCCATAATAACGATCACCAAAATCACCAACACCTGGAACAATGTATTTAGATTCATTCATGTATTCATCAATGCTCAATGTAAGAACTCTCATGCCAGGAAATTTCTTTTGGATGTTTTCAAGACCCTCTTCAACAGAAAATAGGTTAACAAACAGAATTTGTTCTGGTTTCACCCCATTTTCTACCAATACTTCAGTTGCACAAATTAAACTTCCACCAGTAGCTAACATAGGATCCACAAGTAAAACAAAGCAATCGGATATGTCCTTGGGGAGTTTTTTGTAGTATAAGACTGCTCGTTTATCTGGGCTCTCTTCATCTCTCTGAATGAGAATCTTTCCTACTTTAATTCCTGGTGATAGTTTTCTGACTGCTTCCTGTAGGATATCTCCAGACCTGACAATAGATACAACACAGAGCTTCTCAGTGCTTCCAGTGTCCTCTAAGCCTCCAAATACACCTGTTGGAGTTTGGATCTGCTTTTGCTTTACTGAAGGAATCATTGACAGAGCTTCCTCTGCCAAAACTGCCATTAGTCGGTCAGCATTAAGCATGAAATCTTTTGTTGTGGTCGATTTGTCTCTGAGTTTTGAAGATAAGAGCTGCACACACCTCAAGTTGTCTAAGACAGTGACATTTTCCATATTTACTTCCCATAGCCTATCTACATCAGAGATACCAAATAATCTCATTGCATTAGATGCCATAAGTTTTTGAGTAATCAATTGACTAAATGCTGGCTCAGAATTAGCTGTATTGTCAGAGATTAAGTTTGAGTTTTCTGGTGGGCTATATAGAATCCTGTTGTAACCAAATATCTGAATGAGATAGTCTAAGTAGTTGATATCAGGGCAGCTAGTCACACATAAAATGTTATTCTTAAAGTAATGCTCAATGGGCTGCTTTTGAAGTGAATTCCCAGGGGTATTTCCATCTAACTCTTCCATCACTAATGGGACTATGCTTGAGTTAATGATGATCTTCAATCCAGGATAGAAATCAAAGATTCCGTCATTGACTATTTGGCATACAGCTTGGGCTGTCAAGGATGAGACTTTTAATTGGCTACTTTCTCTACAGTGGAGAAAAACAGGTCGCTGGGCAGCATCACAGAGTTGAAATAAATAATATATTCTTTTGTAATCTTCAGATTGATTAGCTAATGCAGTGCATTCTATACCGAATGCTTTGACAAACTTGGAATTGCAATATTTGTAAATCTCTGCTTCAGCTTGCTCTATGTTGTTAGTCATCAATGATGCCACACCAAACAATTTGCCAGATGAGTTTTCACAAGCCTTGTGTAATGAGCTATTTAGCAATTCCGAAACTTTATCACATGGACTGTGGCACAAAAATCTTACAACAGCACACAGTAAGTTTGAATCTATGACTTCGTTCATTTGTTTGGAAACACATGATTGAAGAAAACTTTCAGGATCCTGGACATTTTTTGTTACTTGGATCGGATGGAGAACTTTAACTGGTTGGATTTTTGTAGAAAGCAACCTCTGAGAGCGTGAATAACAATTTCCTAAACTTCTTGTTGGATTGAACATAACTGCAGTTTAGAACTGGAAGATTTGTTGAATTAGCAGCTTATGGAAATTAATAAATACAAAAGTTAATGTATTATATTAATCACGACAATAATACTAATAGAATGTGACAGGTGTGCCAAAAATTATTCTACAAAGTAAACTCCTAAAGCAGTAGCTGGCATAGCAACATTAGCACTTAAGTAAAGACTCCTCTCTAACTTTCAATTAGTAGCAGAACAAAAGCCAGCAAGCTGTTTCATTCAGGTCAGAGTTTAACATTTGATTGAAAGATTGTCAATGTCAATCACAACTTTTCCCAGTCATTCAGCTGAGTTAACCAATTTAATGATTGAAAATTCGGCTTCATAAGATTGATTAGTAGTCCATAGAACAAAGTGAAATATTTAAATGAAAGGATAGAGAAACTTTAATCTTTAATGTGCATTTAATACTTTTAAACTATTTCAAATTAAATACATTTATAGAGGATGTGGATTTGATTAACAGTTCTGTGATTGCCCCTGCAAGCCGAAATTGTCTGAGTACAGCAGGTTGGCCGCCTGTGCTACAGCCCATAGTGATAGTGCCAGATATAATAAGAAATTTACTAGGTGCCAGAGCACACCACACTTTAAGGGGGAGTCAGACCTTAAGTCAGAACCTTAAAGGAAAATGACAGCTGTTTTTGTCTTTATACTTGTAGCTGAGTGATACAGTGAGTGCCATGGTTCTGCATCCCTTCGGAAGGAAACTACCTGCAGTGAAGAAGACCCCAGTCAGGAAGATCTTGCCTCGCTTTGGAAGGCTGAAGGAACACAGTTTTGTCTACCCAGAAGGGGTTCATTCAAGTCAAAATCTGACACTGGTTCCACTAAGTCTACTCCACACTCTACCGTTGACAAGGTAATTAACATCACCTCCTCTGGGCCCTTCCCAAAATTGCACCACGAGCATAGGAAGACGGACTCATGCCCTTGCAGCAAGTCAATACTTTCATACTGGAAACTTGACAGTCCTAAATGCAAGCAATACTGGCATGCTGGCTGTTTAGGATGGAATGGTCATAGTGAGAATGCCATCAACAAACTTCACCAATAGATCTGCCCCTTTTGCTGGGTGCCAACTGCCACCCAACTGTACAGACTGAAGTGGATGTCTGCTATATTTGCAGAAATACCCTCTCCTTGCAGGAGACCAATCTTGATTATGAAGCTGCCCATGTTCATGTTCACTGAGTGCTGTAATCTGCTACGACACTCCAACTTCAAGGAACTCTCGGAAAGAATGAACCCACTGAGTGAGTTTGATAGACACCTCCAGCATCTCCTCCTCGGTGAGAACTCACTCAAAGGTTTAGACTGAGAAATACGAAAACTTAATGACCTGATTGCTTCATCAAAGTCGACATCTGAATCCTTTAACAACTCGACTCTTGAATCTATTAGTAAACAAAGACTTAGTAAAATATTGACCTTAACATTACTGAACTCCAACAAGATGTCGACAGTCTGGCAACAGGGAACCTCAAGCTGCTTCTTCTATCTCTGAGCCTACCTATAAGCTCCTCAATGAAATTAACCTGAAGCTTGAACAGCTCTACACAATGAATCACAGTCTCTCTGCAGACAGTCTCTCTGCAGACATTGCACAGCTTAAAGTTTCGCTCTAGTCAATGCAATGCAATTTGCCGGCACTATTTATTTAGATTTTTGGAACATATTTTCACAAATAGCTCCCAGTAAGCTCTTAAACTAGGGCCACCACTTAGGGACGCCTCTTTACTGCTTCAACATCACTGATTCAGCTACTTTGGAGCAGCTCAGGGGCTTAACGATACCTCAGCAGCCCCGGCTATGCAAAATAGTCATAAAGATATGGGACAATTTTGCAAGATTAACTACGCAACTAGCAAAATCGCGTATTTGGTTGAATAACTTCACTATTTATTTAGATTTTTCAGCCATATTTATACCAGGGGCGCCACTTGGGGGAACCTTTTTACCGCCGAGGGGCTCCATATTGGCTACAGCTTCAATATTACCCCACCGGAGCGGCTAGATCATGTGTAGGGCAGCACTGTGCCATCCCCCTAAGGTGCTGACCCCCCCACTCACTAGTGGTGTTAGAGGGGCGGTCGTTATGCCACTGCAGCTGACCACTCTCGCTGAAGCTGAGAGACGCTCAAGATGTGACCTGATAGAAGTTTCAAACGCTCGTTAGGGTTTACCCCGACCTGCTTGTGTCTAAATTTGATAACGCAAAAGGGAAACAAAACAAAACGGTAACTTTATTTGAAGTTCAATCAATTAATTTCCCTATGAAACGCTTCCCCTGAGCTCCTACTTAAGTTTTTAGATAGATTTGAATTGGGGACAGAACATTTAAGAACCCTTGTGTAATTAAGAGTGACTGAAAATAACCTGAAACATGAAAGAGCTTAAAATAACAAGACGTCAGTCGTCATTCACAAATTTATGTTAACAGTCCTTTAAACAATAAACCATTTTTTTCTGAACGGCTCGAATTTTATTTTATTTAGAGAACAATTTACAGAAAAATTTCAATTTTTTTCAAATTTACAGCGACCATCAATTTTAGTGAAAGAATACAACAAGAAAGAAAACAACAAATGAGACTGGACTTAATTTGTATTTAGTTTCTGATGTAGGAAAATAGCAAATCTTCTAAGGTTAGAATTATCAAAAGAAACTTCATCAGTGAATAAACTACATTTTAAGGCAGAGAATACTTTATCTTCAGACTTTTAAAAAATGGTTGCCTGGGGATCTTTGTAGCTATTATGGTTTCTACCCCGAATTTTTTGCAGGAGATAAGGGGTTCGATTCCCAAATCTGCTAATCCTAGAAGAGTGCGCTAAGGATATTTGCCTATGCAATATTGCAATCTTTTTTGGTCGACTTTGGACTCACACAAATGACCGGAAATCCGTGATTGAGGAATGAATGACAAGGACCTCCGATAAAAGATAGCGCAGTTGCTAAGCATGCACCTAATCATATTTTTACGCGCGTAGCTGCTACCTCGCTGGTGGCGCGCGTGCTTAGCTTGCTCTGGCTATTTTGTGCGTGACACGCGCGCCATCAAACTAAATGTGGAATTAAAACAGACGCAAAAGTTAAATTCACACATCCAATATAAATATAACGCGCGCGCGTTGCTCCAACCAGAGCCCTATTGCGCTCAACGGGCGATGCGCGTCTAAAATTTCTTCGCCAGGCCAGAAAATGCGTGACAGCGCGTGACATGATGGCCGCGACAGTAGGTTATCAACCTACAATATTGCGCGCGTCGCTACCTCCACTTCAACGGGCGATGCGCGTCTAGAATTTCTTCGCCAGGCCAGAAATGCGTGACAGCGCGTGACATGATGGCCGAGACAGTAGGTTATCAACCTACAACCTCCACTGTACTTGCCTGGAGATTTTAGTTTTCGTTACTTTGTTGACGAGATTATATCCGTCTAACGTTTTAACGAAACGTTCAGCTTTAGCTGCATGAGTCGGGTATCACCGCGACAATTACTTTGTAACGATCG
>JH152694.1:270603-320477 GCA_000226015.1 Mnemiopsis leidyi | reverse complement strand
TACTGAGAGGTTGCAGTAAACAAATGTTTACAATAGTGGCTACTGAGAGTTGCAGTAAACAAATGTTTACAATAGTGGCTACTGAGAGTTGCAGTAACAAATGTTTACAATAGTGGCTACTGAGAGTTGCAGTAACAAATGTTTACAATAGTGGCTACTGAGAGTTGCAGTAAACAAATGTTTACAATAGTGGCTACTGAGAGTTGCAGTAAACAAATGTTTACAATAGTGGCTACTGAGAGTTGCAGTAAACAAATGTTTACAGATGGAAAAACAAACATTCCTCACCTTTCTTTATTTCACTCACACAAACAGTTACTTTAGTTTAAGTAGTATCTTCAGAGAGCGAGGAGGACATTATAGACGAAACTCTCAACTTCTTCAAGGCAAACGTTTTCTTCAAGAACTACGAAATCAAGGTACGTGCAGCTCGGCATTGTCACATTTGATTATTTCTAAATAAAGTCTTTAAAGTTGCACCAAAAATATGATGTGTTTTTAAATTTGATCACATCCGAATCTCTAAAACTTGCTACATTTACACAGTTGAGACTCAAGTATAGACTATCCTGACCACAGTAATGATATGATAACTCCCCAACTTCAGGGAACAGCAGACAGATTGCTGATCTACCTCACTCTCTACGCTACAGACTGCATTGTAAAGCTACAGAAGAGTCCCAACAAGAACCAGGCTCTGAAAGACATGTACTCGCTAGCTATATCTCGCTTTTCTCTCCCTGGCGAGGCTGGCTTTCCTCTTAACGCGGTCTACGCTAAACCTCAGGGAAACGATGTCGGTAAGTTTGGAATTAACGGTCTTTACCCGGCAAACCAATAGACTAATACAGTCATTATACTGCGGGGGTTCTCTAGACGATACGAGGAGTTGTAGCCAGTTATAACAAACATACAAATAGATATTTACGTTCTTGGATACGTTGTCAAGGTCAAATACTTATTTACAAAGCAGTTAGCTGTTGTTACATCCACAGTATTACGTGAAGTTTCACATCAAGAATGTGGACTGTAAACTTCTGTACATGTTTGTGTAAAATAAATGTGTTGTATAGAGTAGCTGTGAAATAACACATTGTATATTGCAGAGAAAATGAGGAGTTATCTGACACAATGTCGACAAGAGCTCGGACAGCGTATGGTAGAAAAGGTATATAATATTGAGAGTTTGCACTTTTCATGTTAAATTAGACTTTTTGAACAATTCTACTGAAAGTTGTTGGTTGTGCAAATAGTTCATGATTGGGTCCCAAATCCCAACTGTCTCACATTCTTTCATGCCATTTTGAATTTAGTTTTATATTACAATGTCCACAGCGTATATGATTTTCTAAAAATTTCAGGTATTTGGTAACAGTGACACCCCAAGCAAATGGTGGACTTGTTTTTCTCGAAGGAAGTTCATGGACAAAACCCTGACTCCTCTTGGACAGCAAATTTGAAATTGTCGACTTGTAAAATCCAAAATTTAGGTTTTTGCTGACGTTAATGGAAAGAATGTTGGTAAATTCGGTTCTACCTAGTCGATTCAGACAATTTGTTTCTTCAAGTAGTAACACAAATTCTACGGGCCATAACCAGCGTACCATTGTTTTTATATTGCTTTCAATCTTGCTAGGGTTAGTACAGAATTGAATCAAAAATGCAATTTTCATATGTACCATTTCCACAATTATTCTCTATTAATTATATCGTTTTGAATTTGGTTTAGTTTTGTTGATTGCTGGAATAACCCGATTGCTGACCACGGAATTATTGTGTTAAGTGATTGTTTTTATGTAATATGTGTTAACATTGTTTATATTGCAGTACCTATCATTTCTTGTTCCCTGAATTTTGTGCTTATCATTTGGACTTTCATGTACCTATGTATCAAAATATGTAAAAAGTTATAAATTGGCTTTAACAGAGAAGAAATCATAATTTGAATCCTTATGCCCAATCAGTCCCGTACTATAAAACGGTCTACTGTAGAATATATTGGTGGGCGCAAGCGCCAAATCGTAACTTATTGACTTCCTATCGAACTCGTAGCGCGCGCACACGTGAATCCGTATTGATTAAACAGTGCTCTTAAAGAAGTTCATAAATACAGGACTTAATTTAATTAAGAAGTTGTTCAGTTGACAATTTGTTAAACGCTCTAAAATCTGTGATATAAACAAATTTGTTTGACGTCTTTCGGCGTTCCAAGACTTCTCACAGAAACAACTTCTTATTTCCATAAAATGTTCCGACTTCATACTGAGTTACAGTAATTGTTCGATTAAAGGTAAGTTAGTAACAGGCGAGGATTTAACATCAGGACTGTCCAATTTCCATCAGCTGCTTAGTGTTTACTCTTATTTCCACTCTTTATTTTCACTCGGTCTACTACTAGGCTCAGGTGTCAGGTGTCAAACTCAACCGCTAATATGATGACACTTAATTCTTATGGTGTGACAGGAGCTCGACTATGGAACATTCTGGGCCCCCATTCTGCTCATGCATGTCAACAGCCAATCCAGATTGGAGGCTTTTAAGATATCCATCGGGAAATTCTTGCTGAAGTTTCCGGATAAGCAGCCGGTTGACGGTTGTGGGGTACACTCCTTCTAACAGCAACTCAGTACTCGAATGGAGCGCTGTTGGCAAGTCGTGGACTCCATGAACGAAATGTACCTCACTCACTTTATTAACAGCTCCAATGTTAAACAAAAATGAATTTCTCCTCGGTACAGCCCCCCTTAAACCCCCACATCTCGGGGGTTTATCTCGTACCCCTAAATTTTAATTTCCCCGGTTGTTTCTCAGACTCCCGCAGTGTTTTGCACTGAGATAGTGAGTTGATCTGTTTTTGCAGCTTGTGCCGGACGGACTGTGCAACGTGCAGTATAAATTATTTTTACTTTTTTCGGTGATGCGCATAAAATGTTTAGAATGATTTGTCAGTATTGAGTCATTCTATTTTTTAGCCAAAGCTCAACAGCTACTGAAGCATCTGTTAATTTACTACAATCGCCGAGTTTTGGTTATGCCTGTTAACACGAACAAAATGTCATCGCATTGGTGGCTAAGATTGTGATCGCCGTACCACTGTTCGCTAGGCTTTATTTGAAATTTCACACTAGGCATAACAATTGGCTGATAAAGATTAAGTGCAATCTACGTAATCTTTCTGTCTCACTATAGTTACAGAAAAACGGGCTTATGAGTATAATTGATTAAATTGATTCAAGTGAAGTACGGTTAATTAATCTGGACATATAACATAACATTACGATATCTATCACATTACGACATTGAGAATATCAAACTATTGCATGGTCTCAATTCATCCACACAGCGTTTGCTACCATGGCAACACCTATCATTTGAAATAGGATATTGAATTACTGGACCCATTTCTCATATTCTCAAGGAGTGACTTAGATGTACTCTTGTTATTGAGGCTACTAGTACTGTCAAGAAAAAGTTTCTTCTCGTCGTTTAAGCCTACGTGAACATCCTACATTTTGATTCCGGTGATTGATTGGATTGTTACACTTTGGATCTTGCTGCAGTTGATTGACATGTGAAGAATGCCAGACGTTCAGCAGGACGTAAGTTTTAAATATTCCTTAAACACCTGAAACCTCGCTAGAGATTTGTCTTCATTTTATTGTCCTTAAAGGCTACAAAGGCACGTTTTAAAACGGTAGTTTGAATTTAAATTGTGGTTGCTACAGGATCATAACAGGTTCTACCATCCCACTTCCGACTAGATAAGGCGGCACTATCAATTGCTTTGTTATAGACAGAAGGGATACCAATTCTGTGATGTGATATAACTGCAGGTGCAACTGCAGATATCACTTAGACTGCTATAGATTCTATAATTACACTGAAGTTAACATGAACAGCTCAATTAAGTTCATTTTAAAACCACCCATGACTTCAGCCAACCGTGTGCATATCAAAAAACAAAAACACGTCTAATAACTTGTAATAACCATGAAAGTAAAATCAGTGCTGATTTCTACATTATGTGGTGCCGATTTTTCTCTTGTACTTGTTGACACGAGACTGTTTCTCGTTCTTAGAGCGTGTTGAAAGTGCTTGTGAACCTGTTGGTGGTCACAATGGTAATGACTGTTTGTCGTGTTCGTCAATACTTGACTTAATAAGTCAATACTTTGACTTCTTTGTAAATGGCGATTTCGACCGTCACATCGCCAAAAAACCTTAATCATATCAATGATTTATGTAGAAGTATCCCGTCTTTCACTATTAAACTTGCAGAGTTTTCTAACCGAACTGAAGGACGATGGAGTAGAGGAAGAAAATCAGACATTTTCCGACACCGCGACAACCATAGACAGTTCAGCTGGTAGCCATGACAACGGGAACTTTGTCAGCAACCACCCGGAAGTGCAACTACCGAGGAACTTGAGCGTGTTGTACGAGGATTTAGATCAGGAGGGAGATGAAACTGCCTTCCCGGCTCACAGACATAGGGTAGGAAAGTTTTACAGAACTTTTTTACGGGCCTTTATGAAACTGAACTGAACTTAACTGAATTGAATTTACTCTACTCATCTACTAAACTGATTTCCCTAAAATGACTAAAATAAACACTTCACCTTTTCCTGCAGAGAATTCCCTCAGAGACAGGATCGGAGTATGACACTGACTTGGAGGATCTAGAGTCCCCCACAAAACCTGAGTACGACTCTTCAGGGATTGAGAACTACCTCAAAGTAACAACTGTACAATACCATACAATTCAAAACGTGTAGTACAATATATTAATACAGTACAATGAAATACATTACAATACAATGACAATGATATGTTCGTTGTATTGATGCCCATGATACGTAAAAGATTGGCAACTGACAGATACCCCTGCAGATATGTGAAGATATGAACATGCGACCTGTGTCCCACTTCATGAGACAGACCAAGAACCCGAGCTTATCTTTAAGATACCAATCACTTGGCTGCAAGAAAACTGTCGCAATAACACAAGCTCTAACGGTAATAGATTCCTCTTAGTTTTAGTTAAACTCTGAGTTCTGATTCATAGAACGATGAAACATCATTTGTTATTTAAACATATATAGTCATCATGATTTGTTATCTGAACTGATGGTCATACTGTCTTACAAAATTCCCATAACAATTTCCAACTTGCAGTAAGTCATTTAAACAGTAACACTGACCTACAACCAGAGTAACACGCACGTGGAATGTTTGGATTTAAGTGACAACGACATTGGTTGTGATGGGATGGTTTCTATAGCTCACATGCTGACTGAGAATTACTTTATTACCGAACTGAGTAAGTATTATACGACCCAACTCCGCAAGATCGGCTATGTCTTCCACACATAATTATTAATCATAGGTTCTATCGATATTATGATTATATCACAACACAACTTTACAAGCGACACTTACATTAAAACCGACGTAACATTAATGTAAAACTGATGTAACACTAATGTAACACTAATGTAACACTAATGTAACACTGACGTAAAACTAACACTGACGTAACACTTTATAATGTAACACCAGGTTTGGAGGACAACAAGATAGGGTTACGAGGGGTAGCTAACCTGTGTGACGTCCTCTCCGAACACAGCTACGTCAAGCACCTAAACCTGTCCGGAAACGGACTGAAGGACCCGACTGCAGTCGTTTTGGGAGAGATGCTCAAAGTTAATTATACGCTGAATTGTTTGATAGTGAAACAGAACCAGTTCAGGTAAGTGTAGGGATAGAGTAACTAAAGTAACTAAGTCTCTAAAAACTATGGTAACTGAATCACTAGTCAAATAAATATATTTATATATACGGTGACAAAACATTGAGCAATTAAAGATCTAACTCTTCAGTTGCAACGGAGCTAAAGCAATAGCAGCAGCGTTACTGAGCAACGATTCATTGTCCGAGCTTGATATCAGTTGGAACAAGATAAGATCTAGAGGAAGCGAGGCCCTGGGGAAGATGGTCGGCTCAAACTCCGGTCTTATCAGTCTTAATGTGTCTTTTAACGGACTTGACGCTTTGGTGAGAAATATTGACTTTCAGAATCTGAAGCTTGGACAGTTCCCTCCTTTCAAAGATATAATACCAATTTTAAAGGACAGTTCCCTCCTTTACAGGACAGTTCCCTCCTTGACAGGACAGTCCCCTCCTTTATTTGAGTTTTATTTGTTTCATACTTTACATTCAGGGCGCAGCAGCTTTCGTGAAATCTATCAAAACCAACACACAACTTGTAAACTTGGATCTAATGTAAGTTTTATTCATTTAAATATAACTTGTACAATGTGCAATGTATAATATACAACATGTACATTGTATACAACATGTATACAACATGTACATTGTACTCCTTTATAATAAAGCCTTGAGTCTGGGGGTGTACAGTGTAGTTAGTAGTCTAACCAAATATTATTATAAAGCAATGAAAGGCATTAGTTTAGTTAACTTAGTTGGAACATATGGTATCAGACTATCGACTGACTAAGGTAGGGTTAAGAAAATTATTATTACATATAGCTGTACAGCAGTGTGCATTGTACCACACCTAGAAAATTCATAGTTGGTTGTTACATCTATAGTTGGGTGTTACATCTATAATAGTTGGGTGTATAGTTGGGTGTTACGTCTATAGTTGGATGTATAGTTGGGTGTTACGTCTATAGTTGGTTGGGTGTATAGTTGGGTGTTACGTCTATAGTTGGGTGTATAGTTGGGTGTTACGTCTATAGTTGGGTGTTACGTCTATAGTTAGGTGTATAGTTGGGTGTTACGTCTATAGTTGGATGTATGATACAGCTAAACAAATACTTGATCCAGTACAAACTGGTACTTGTAAATGTAAAACTAGACACAGAGACATGGTGTAAAGAAGAGGGATTTTTTGTAATTTTGATAAAACCCCTCCCCAGAAACACGCGAATACCAGGAGCGGAGTGTAAGGAGCTGGGTAAAGCACTGGACGGTAACACGACCCTGAAAATAATCAAACTGGGAAACAACCCCTTCAAGGAGTCAGACATTGAGATTCTATTTCACGGCATGACTACTTGCTCTCTTTACATCATTGGACTGGAGGTAGCACACAATCTTCTTTCTTATTGTTGGAAATCGCTGTCTCGCTGGACGGATGAGTTTCTTTTCCTTATGAGAACTTGGTCGAACGTCTTGAGTTGTTAATTCTTCTTTAATTAAAGCATTGCCAAGAGGTACTGGATAGCTAAATGGTACCAGAGTTATGTCATAACTAAATGTATCAAATGTAAACTTTGCAGGATATCCCCCTAAGTAAAGGACTGTATGAGCGACTACAGGAGTTCGAAAAGGAGCAGGGAGTTGTAATTCATTACGGTAAATCTGGGGGTAACCAGCGTTCTAGACCTATGACGAGGTAATTCAGAAGATTTTGAAGTAGTTGTTACATGAGATTACAGGGTGCTTATTCTTCAAAATTTCAACCTTCGGTGTACCAGGGGTAAGGAAAAGAAGGTGTGTTAGCAGACCTTTCATTTGTAATCGAGAAGAAAGCTTTAGTCAGTAGTGTGGTACATTTGACTGACGAACCAAATTTTCAGTTCTGCTCTACGACTAGATGAGTTCATAACTACCAATCTCAGTAAACTAGCTCCGCTTATTCTCGCAAAAGATAAAGTAAGTAACTCCCGAGCAACGAAATCTTATCAATAAATATGTATGAACCATCAATAACGTTCAGCTAACATAATTTATACATCATAACGGTAGGTATACTTCACGCTACTTCTTTAACCAAACTGAGAAAGTTTCTCGAAGGAAATGAAAATTCTAATTGCAGGACAAAACAGGGCAGCTGACAATAACAGATTTCAAGGAATGTCTGCAAGAGGCAGGTTTAAGATTGCGGCAGAACGAACTGAACAGACTGGTAGACAAACTAAATCTAACAGACAGGGTACCTTGCAAGTACGTGAATGAATCACAAGCTCTACAGACTTACGTATAAGTTATAAATTCATACTGTATGATCAACATTATAACATTTAACCATCCATATTTGATAGAGGTAATTTAATAACTTCAATCTGGCCATTTGGTATATATTTGCTCGGGGCTACGGTTTGTACAAATGCCAAAATTCATTTCTTTCAGGGAAATATTGATGGGGAAAATTCCAACAGTTCTTGAAAGAATGAGAAATTCTGCCAAACGGAGGACATTGCACACTGAATCTTCATGAATAATATGATCTCGGGTCAAGAAGCAGGAACAACTTAAAAGCAGATACCTTTTACAACAAAATACAGATCCGAGTTAGATAGAAATCAGAGGGGCCCGTACGCTGAAGAGACTTGATAGGTATTCGACTAGCTGCAACATAGAGGGATTTAGCTAACTTTGAAAGGACTGAGATACACTATGTATCAGTATGATACTTCAGTCATATAGGAGTCAGGAGAACTTTTGACATGTTTGAGTAACACATTTTTGAAATAATCGAAGCCCATAAATTGAGATATTTGTGCGATTTATATTGTGACATTCATTTATTAGATTTACTGTTATCAAAGGACTAGTTTTACATTGCATTATTTAACCTTGTAATCTTAATTTTCCCATCCACAAAAGAAGATCGACAATTATCTGATGGTATCGTGAAAACTCCAAATAATTTATACAAAATGACATCACAGATCGAAAGTAAACGGATCACAGAGAGAGTTCACAGTTCAGGTGGGAACTGAAACTATGGTTAATGACGCTACCGGCTATTCTAAAACCTTGCTAGATTTCTGTCCCACTAGTCCAGAGGGCTGCTCTGCTGGAATTTCACTAAGAGTTGGTCTGGTAGTCCCTCGGTAGCTCCTGAGCGAATTATCAATTATCAATAGTCTATAATCAATAGTCAATAATTTTACAGGCAATCAATAGAAAAGTGTTACTGATCATCCGTCAGCTCGGATAGTCAATCATGACTCAAAAATGGAAAAAAATCCCCAAAATACAGATTACATACCTGAAGTTCAAACAAATAAGATGAGCAAGTAAAGGTAACTCACCAAGTCCTATGATAACAGGATCCCTGTCGTACACATATTCCTCCATAACCTTCTTCAGCACAGAGGGGGTCACTGCTTCAATCCTGGCGTCTATCTCAGCTAGAGGTATCCTCCTACCGTACGTCAACATCTGTCTGCCGATGTCCTCGCAGACAGCAGTAGAACCGTCACACTGTGCCAACATCAGAGTCTTGAGATGGTTCTTGGCTCGCTGTACCTCCCCGGGACTTGCTCCGCGGGTAATTCTCCTCCACTCGGACTGTACTGCCCCGACAAACTTCCGGACTGCATCTTCGTCAGGTTCACTTACTCCGTACACTCCTGCAGGGGGGCCAGGTTTAATTGGTGCGGGAATATAAAGTTAATTTTGGTAAAGCTTGTAGTAAGAGCTATATCAATATTCGATAGAGCCAATAGAGGCAAGTATAAATTATGGTGGGTTTAGAAAGTAAACAGCTTACCCCAAAGTCCTGTGTCTTTGTAACACGTGTTAAAGGACATGTAGGACTGTGGATACTTCTGTTCGAAAGCCTTCCTGGCGAAGGGGCTGGGAATGAGCTTGCCTCCTCCTTGAGCCCTGTTCCAACTTCCTACGAGCTGAAAGAGAAGAGTTCTTTAACATCTCCTAGACAACTGCAGGAATTTATCTACTGTGCGAGGCTCCTGTACCACACATAATATTGGGGGACAGCGGCACCAGGACTTCACAATGTTGTATTTATTTTAAAGCATATTTCTGCCGATTGATCGATTCTCTTCAAATAATACAAGATACCTTCAGATGTTTCTGAGGACCTACAATATGCCAAGGTGAATACTGACCGTGTTGGCGATCATCAGGGCGAAGTAGTCAGGGTTTGTCCAGCTACAACCCTCGACGGCCAGAGCAAAGTGACACAGTCCCATTGCATCGTCACGGTGATTCATCTGACAAGATGGTTGTTAGTTGAATAGTTATTCATGATGTGATACTCTTGCCTTATTAGAAAATGGGCAACTTCAACATAAATTCTTATTCAAATCAACATCTCTAACCGCAATACAACTTAACATAATTAAATTAAAACGTACAACTTCACTATTTCGACAGTTCGCTTACTTCAGATCCGGTGTATCTGGCGGGAGGATACTCCACCTCGGACACATGGGAAGTGTGCATGTCACCAAAGTGTTTCTCCGCTAGCTTGACCAGCTCAGCATGGTCCACACCCCCAGCAGCAGCTAGGTAGATCTGGTGTGGCTGGTAATGCAGGTTTATGTACTCCAGCAGATCCGCCCTGGGATGAAACACGTGTTAAACAATTTTAAAGTAGTAAAATTCTTATCTGATCTGGGTAACGACCGAAATAACAATTTTGATCTTATGACTGTGTTGAACGCTGAGAGCTGTAAGTCTTCCGCTAAATGCCCTTTTTATCCAGAAGGCAGAACATATCAACGTCATGCAGTAAAACATAGTTTCCGTGTTTGTGTTGATCCAGGTGGAAGTCATGAAGTAAGCTCTCAAATCGTACGGCGGATATAATACTTAACACAGCCATTATTTCTACAGTACCGTCCACGCACTAGCTCAAGGTGGAAGCCGGAAAATATAATCGCATATGTAACTCAAGGGAGTTCAAAATTACGTCAGCGTTTACATGAGTACAAGAGATGTTTCCGTTATTGCTCAGCAATGTTGCATAAACAGATTGTAACTTCCGGTATTGATTCTTAACCACTCGGCAGGCAGAGGGCATTCGCCCCGAATTCCACAACTACTAGCTTCACAAAAACCGCCCAACCAGTCGAATTTCAACTCTCACCTATTAATAGATTTGATATTCTCAGTGGGCCCAAGAATGTTGAAACTAAGTGGGGTTCCTTGGTAGGCGACAGCGTGCAAGTGATCGAAAATCACTTCCTGTAGATTAGTTTCCACTTCCTGCCGAATATAAACAGTTAGGAAATTAGATCAATATTATGGAAAAACTTTTGTCCAATTAACAACCAATTACAAACATATTGATGATATGACATACAAGACGAGAATACTCTATTTGATCTAATGTAAGAGGCAGCAACGCGCGCGCAAAAAGCGACGTTTTGCGCAAAAAAACCGTGCCCTTAGTTCAAGGTAAGCTGGTTTGGCGTTAGCGCCTTCCATCAGCCGAAGGAACTCTAGAACGCTCCCGTTACATACCCGTTCTTGGAAGAGTTTCGATTTATAATCGATAAATTTGACGTATACAAACGGGATGATTGTCGAGAATGAGATTTATTGAAATGGGAAACTACAAAAGTGACATCCAATCGTATCCAGAATCCAGGTGAAATTAAAAATATGTGTTTAAATGTTTAATGGTTTCTCTGTTATGTTTTCAGCTTGTGGTACTGGAACATTCTAGTCTTTAGAACTTAAGTGATGAAATATGATAAAATAGAGCTGCTGCAACAGAAAACAAGTGAGCCGATTTTTCATCGAAGACTCCTGTAGCTAAATAACACATGAGTAAGTAAATGATACGGATAGTTGAGCTTATTGACTTCGGGCCACTGCTAACTTTTCTATGTTTTCTATAACAACTAATTATAGCGAAAAAATGTTTTTCGGAGCACAAACCCAGATTTAATTTCTGATAAAAGTACAGACCATACAATCGTTTTCCACAGATGTTGAAAAATCACAAATATACACAGTACATAACCATTGGTACTCCTTATAACAAAACTAATACTCTACCTATAACTTGTTTTAACAAAACTTACACTAGTTGTAGCGTAACAGTAAGTAACAGAAACGTAACAATACCTGCATCTCACGCAATATGACGTGCCGCTCCCTGTCTATTGCTCCTTCCTCAAGTCTGGGATTCTGCAAGATATCAGCTAGAATGTCCATGGACCTGTCTACATCTTTAGCTAGACACTTGGCGTAGTAGACCGTCTGTTCTCGCGATGTGTACGCGTTCAGGTGAGCTCCCATGTTTTCTACTTCCAGCTCAAGCTCATGTTGTGATCTGTTCGATGTGCCCTGAACAGGTCGTCTTGGTTAAGTCTGCAATGTAATAAAATTTAATGAATTTGTAAAATGTAAACCTAAGTCTGCAATGTAATACAATTTAATGAATTTGTAAAATGTAAATGAATTTGTAAAATGTAAATGAATTTGTAAAATGTAAATTGAAGACTGACTGACATTAAACACAGTTAAAATTTGATCTGAAGGCTCTTAGGGTTTGATATTTAAAAATGAAACACAAAAAACAACATCTGAAAAACATACAAACTTTCTCCCACCTTAAAAACAAGATGTTCTAAGAAATGAGCGACACCATTGTTAGCTTCATTTTCCCAGCGAGTTCCAGCATTGATCCAGAGTCCCACTGTGGCTGTAGGAGTGTCTATATACTCGCTACACACGTTCAGTCCGTTACTTAAAGTTGTTACTTCGGTAGGGTTTATGTTCAGCAGGGACTGAGGGAGTCAGTGTATAAATACAGTATAGTACAATACAATATACAATACAATACTGCGATACAATACAATATACAATACAATTTACAATCTATAATGCAATACTGTGCCGTACAATACAATAGAATAAATTACATCACAATACATCAGACCATATCACTCATGGTACAGCATACTGCATACTTTTTCAGCTTTTTCTACTTTAAAATTTAAATACTTTGAAATTTAAATACTTTGAATACTTTTTTAATACTTTCAACACTACTATAATATACAAATAATTTGAGTGACAATGTCTAAGTAGCTGAAGGTGAAGAAAATATTTCTACAATAACTTAGCTCGTTTCATTGCCTCCGCGAACGACACAATGAAAGTGTACCTGTCCTTGACCCCATGTTACAAAGGGTTTACAATATGCTTATCACATAAGTTGAGATATGTAGGAATTACCTTGCGATAAGAGTCAGAGGTTACGATGGGCGCGACAGCGCGGCTGCTGCTACATCTGGTTTGCACGAAGGTCCGTAGTGGGCGTGCTAGAATACTCTGCAGCCTTGAACTTGACATCCTGCCTACTTGAAGTTGTAAAGTTAGATTTCTTTCTGTTTTGTAGGACACAAACTTACACAATTTTATATTACCTGGAACTTGACATCCTGCCTACTTGAAGTTGTAAAGTTAGATTTATTTCTGTTTTGTAGGACACAAACTTACACAATTTTATATTACCTGGAACTTGACATCCTGCCTACTTGAAGTTGTAAAGTTAGATTTCTTTCTGTTTTGTAGGACACAAACTTACACAATTTTATATTACCTGGAACTTGACATCCTGCCTACTTGAAGTTGTAAAGTTATATTTATTTCTGTTTTATAGGACACAAACTTATACAATTCTATAGTGCCTTAACTCTTACCTTTCTTAAGTAGCTTAAAGATGAAAGGAACTAAGATCGATTGATTTCTTAACTTTTAAAAGACATAAATACCTAGAATGTTTCTCCCTTACGTTCACAATAGTTATCGTATGATGTTGGATAGCATGACTCATGGTTTCCTAGCACATGCAGCAAATTAATATGATAAGGAGGTAATGAGTTGGTTCTCTAAGCTCATTATATCTGTCTCTTCAATATCATCAACTGATTATCCAACTATGGAGTTGAATCATACAGCAGGTCACATTGCTTAACGTTAGATCGCGTGTATACAATGCACAATGGCAATAAGATGGTGACAAAATGTCATGGAACAAGGAATCTCCTCGCATTGATAAATAATTGTCCTGCAAAACAAGAGAACTAGGATTACCCGTTAATCTGTACTTTGAATACATTATCCATTATGTATAGTGTGTATTGTACACTGTACATATTGTATAATGAACATTGTTCATATTGAATATTGTACACTGTACATATTGTATATTTGAGTGTATTTACAGAGTGTACAATACATTTAATTATTAAACAGGAAATGGTGGACTTATCCTATACAGGTATCCACTGCAGAATTAGAAGGTAAATATTCAATACTCGATAAGTTTCATGGTAGGTAGTAAACCGGTAAAAGTTTTTATTGGTCATGTTACAGCCGCTGTAAATGAATAATTCATCAATGCAATGGTATATCTTAGTTGACATTTATTACGTGTGTTTGGTGGAAGTTAACAACCATTTTATAATGTACTAGTTTATCATGAGTCATGACGACAAAGGAATGTGGCTCAATGGCAAAATTTTGGTGATAGAGTAAAACAACAGAAACTTCAAGCTCCGCTTGGTACATTTTATAAGTTACAACAAAATCGTTATTCTCATTTCTTCGATACAAATATACATTTTCGGATTCAAAATAAATATGATATTTCATTCATTATCACAAACCATCTGTGACCGATAAGTTTTCACGTCAAAAGATTCAAATGTTTTCGGTGACGGAAAATTGATAAGAAAAATCCGCATTTCTGTGAATCTGGTATTATACAACTTGGAGAAGTTACGCACCACTATCTAAAACGAAATGAAAATGATAATGAACCTCATCAAAAGAAAATAAACTATATGTTATAAAAGAATTTATAAATTTACCTGCGACATGTAAAACCATGTCAAAATTAATAATTTGATGAGCAATCATAATCCAAAGATATCAGTCAGCTAACGGCAGAAAAAAAGTTAAATAGTAAAATGAGAAGATTGTTAAGGATAGTTATGTAGGATGTAAATTGTAAAGGTAAAATTATAGTTTTCGTTTATATGTAGACAACGCGAACAACTAACAAACACCAACTTCCCTTTTTGGTTAAAAAAAAACTTTAACTCTCGATCAATCTGTAAACTTAACACGGTGCAAGCGTTTCCATTCTTAACACAGCCAACTAAGAGAATCAACAATCAATTAACTCTGCCCCACAAGTTTCAACTGGCAGACGAATTAGAACTGAGATATGTGGCTATAAATTGGGCCACACCTAGCGCACTCATGTTACAAGCCGTCTGGTCGTATCGCGAGTCTTCGTAAGGATCGGAGAAGCCGCATACGCTCTTGATGGAAACACAGGGGGTCTCCGTCTTTACACACATGCTATACAGGTACAGTGTCTCCACATCGCACCCCAGCATTCTCTGTAAATGTTATGATATTAGCGGCAATCATCTTAATCGAGTTTATTAAATCAACGTGATAATTTTTCTGTTCTTCAATCTTCGTAAGTTAAAATAATAAGTTAAAATAGTTTGTGTCTCTTGGAGAAGGAGATTACTCATAGTTAATGAATTTGATGTTGTTGGAGAATATTTATAGGAATGTCCTCTCCGGACTCAAGCAAATAGAAGTAAATTGATCAAACTTTCTGAGCACGTTAATTGTTAATGGAGTAGGTATTCAAGTGAAAATCTTTAGTCGGTGATTGGTGAAACTAAACTGGCAGAGAGTTTGAACCGCGGAGGTGAGCACTCTCCAATAAGGCAAGTAAACACTGTGCGATACATAGGTGCATAAACATTTTTTACTGGTAGGACAATTTCAGAAATTTTGGTTGGAATTATTTTTCGGTTCCGGTTGGAGGCGATTGTTCTGCGGCCATCCATTTCTTGACCGAAAAATCAATTTCTATCCGAAAGATCATTTTTAGCCGAAAAATCACATCGAAGTGTAGACTGAAACATTAGATTTTAACCCAAACATCATTTTCTTAACGAAACATCAGTTTCTGACAGAAAAATCGCATCACTTTCTCCATTTCTAGAAATATTGAATTTGAATTTCGTTCGTCAAAAAAAATCGGTTAGAACGATTTATAATTAAAGTAGGAATCCTACCACCATACAACTTTTTTGCAGTGGTGGTGTGATACGTGACAGAAAAACTGAAAACTGATAGGTCGCCGTCGACTAATCACAGTTATCACTTCTTGAATAAACACATATATAAAATGTTCAGTGCTCACCTCCCCCACGAACTTATCCACCAGCTATTGTTGGGGGACTATAGTTTCAATTTATTATAAGATACCAACCTCAGGACACAGCTTGAAGCGAGAAAATGCATCACCAGGTTGATCATAAGGTATGTCAGTTGGACTAAGAGACCCCACATGTAATGTTGGCTTTAGTCTTCTCTTTTTTAAATTTATGTCATCGGGAGACATTGTGGAAACGCAAGCCTGGAACATGGTATTTGTGGAGTTTTGATCACTATCGCATTATTACGAACTGAAATTTAACAAAATCATGCATAACTTTTAGGTAGTGAACCAGCTCATCCAAACCTTTAGATTTATGTCAGGGTCCAGAACGTTCTTTACAGGATCATATACCAGAGTCATGTTAGCAGAATGCAAACATGGGTACTTGGAGGAATAGATCTTCATGTTTTCAATGAATCCACTGTAATCATGTCCCAGTTCGTGGTTGTAATTGACCTCATTCAACCATTTGGATTTTGTTGGATTTTCCTGGGGGCATAAGAACTATCAATGATTGAATTTTTGAACACTTCAACTGATAATTAGGGATTGTATGGGCATTGGGCAGGGTGACTATAAAGTCCACACTTTGCAGAAGAATAAAATTTTGGGGCAGACCACTGATCTAAGGAAAATTGTTAGGAGACTTAGGTAAAACCTTGGTACCTGGCCCAGGAACTGGGCTTTCAATGAGAATCAATCAGTGACATAAGAGATTTAAAATTACATAACCCACCGAGTTGACCTCCATTATTAGCTTGCTGATCCACAGTAAAGTTTGAGAGGCTGCTAGGCCTGGGGATTTAGGTAGGAGCCCAGGTAACTTCCAAAGTGCAGTGCCAGCAGCATCACTCTTTTTTATCGTCTGAATCAGTGACATGACTTCTCTTGATACCGAGTATGTTACATTGCCGTGAGAAGTGTTGTCTGATATAATCAAGTCGCACAGATTTACCTGAAATAGAATTGTTTGCCTACAGGCAAAGTTTGGAATTTCCTGGTACTATCCGAATAAATTTCGAGTAAAACTAAAAGGTGAAAACTCAGGACAGTACAGAGAAAAAATGAGAAAATATCACCAAGTAAAAATTAGGTATACTTGAATGACCCTTTCATAAAATCATAGTACTATAAAAGCTTTCATAGTACTATAAAAGCTTTCATGATATTAAGCTTTGATGAATGCTTAATATAAGCTAAAATCATAATATCAAGCTTCAAAAAGCTGATACTTATAAATCGATTTAAAAAAATACCATACCTTTCCCCTAACACCATGGCAAAGCCCAGAGCAAATAACTAAGTGGGGGTTAAATCGATTAATGGAGTCCTGTAAGCATTTGGTGAAATCGGACAGAGGATTACAGACAATAATGATAGCATCATGAAGAGTAACAAAGTGGAATTCCATATCTTGAAGCGAGCGCAGGGAGCTGGTTTTCGATTCCCCTTCCAACAGTTTTCCTATTCTACTTTGAATTAAATTACTTTGGTGTCGGTCACCAGTGAGGACTAAGATTGTCTTCCTGTTTACAAATGTTGGTGTTTCTGGGCTGACAGTTAAGCTGCCTGGTTGGATCCACGAATCGAAATCTTTTCTGTTGGAGCAAAGGTGAATCAGATTTGAAACTTTTTGTAGTATTGTAGGAGCAGTTGGCCTAGCATTGTATTCTTCAAAACATGATTGTGATATGTCTAAAAATTCTTTTGCAACAATTGCAGGCCATTTGACTCCTTGAGCAGAAATAACATTTAATGAATCAGCCTGATCAGTCAATTTTCTTTCAATCAGCCCTACCAGTGATTGATTTTGATATCCTCTATTTGGATCAAATGCACTAAGGTTTGTTATAAGCTCTAACATAAGCACTCCATAACTAAAAACGTCCGTTTTTGTGGAAATATTTCCCCTGGCTGCTTCAGGTGAAATGTAACCCATGGTTCCTTGAAGCCTATTGGTCTGAACAATACTATTTGAATGGTCAGATCCAAGTCTGGCCAGACCAAAGTCCCCAATCTTTGCCTGGTAATCGTTAGTTAACAAGACATTGGCTGATTTTAAGTCTCTATGAATCAGTGGTTTGTCTGATGCAGTGTGTAGGAATACCAGACCTTTAGATATATCGTCAGACAGGCGGAGTCGTATATCCCAAGGAATGTGAGCAGCCTCAGTAGAGGCAAGTACACTTGCAAGGGAGCCTTTCTCCATGTAATAATATACTAGACAAGGTGCTCTAGGATCAAGGGAGTAGCCAACTAATTCCAACAAGTTAGGATGCCTAAACTTGGACAAAGTCAAAACTTCAACAGCAAACTGACTGAGTCCAACTGACCTTGCTTGCATGTCATTTTGAAGATTAAGTTTCTTTATAGCAAAAGTAGTATTTTTGAGATCGCCTTTAAACACAGTTCCAAAAGATCCCATGCCTAATTTACAACCACCAGTTAGTTTGGAATCACTAAAGTTTCCAGTAGCTTGACACACTTCTCGGTAACTAAATTCAATAAGACCTTTGTTTCGCAAGGCTGGTAATATATCATCTGTCACTGACTCTTTCTGTTGAGCCACAAGAGAAAGACTCAAATCACTTGAATTCCCTTTGGTAGCAGCTGGGTCAATGTCAAAATTTTCTTGGTCAATAAACTTCATGATTGAGCGAGCATCAGGGTGACGTGATCTTGTATGGCTCTGGGGTACATGATTTGAAATTTTGGATTTCGGCTTTATTTTCAAGCTATTGGCCAGGGATTTTGACACCAAACCAGAATCCTTTAAAAAATGAAACGCCTCTAAGTTTTGCATTTTATACAAGATTGTAAAGAGTTCATCAACATTTCTACCAGTCATGGCAAGATCCTCAAACAAACTTCTTGACGGACTACCATCCAGCTGCAAAGCTTTTCTTTCAAATGATGCTATATCTTTAGCATTATACAATTCAAGGCGCTCAGCAAGACCGCGCCAGTTCTGTTTTGGATCTTGACAAGTGTCTAGGATCTGAATTAGACCACTTAGGCATGAGTAAGGGAGATCACTGATTTTCTTTGGTGCCATAGTTGTTATGTAACATACAAATGTATGCCTGGAAGTAGGAATTAGATCATATTACCCTGCAATAACAACAATAATGATAAAAAGTTTATCAAATTAGTTTCTATATTGTCAGAAATAATAAAACATCTACATGTCAGAAAAATGACAAGTTATCAAGAAGTTCACAATTCATTACATATTACACACCACAATGCTTAGATGCAGAATGTGTGAAAAATGTGTGACAAATGTGAAAACATGAATTGAAGTACTAGCAAGATAGTTCATATAAGGTAATAAATTTCATCAACTTTTCTAAATATTTGGCACTGTTGCACAATCTCAAATATATAAATCAAGCATTAAAACAGACCATCTTTTATATTAGACATGTGCACATTGCCTATTTTACTGTACACTGCACATTAGTATTACCCAAAATAGGGGAGCCGTTTAAAACATTTCGGGTTAGCTAGGCATACATAGTTCAATCCATAGAGGATGCAGTATGCACTGTAGGATAAAAATTTGTTCAATGCCAGAGTAAACATTTCATATCTGCAACCATTAAACTATCTAAATATAATGATTTCTGGAGAAAGAGGTTAACAAGTCCGAGAAACATCAATATACCATAAATCGTAAAAAAGATCATTTTCTGGATAACTTTAATCGGGCATGGAGCAGTTCTAAGTCTAAAGAATGCTTACAGAGAAACTGGTCATTCACATGAATAACTGGAATGTCATATTGATACTTTCGTTTCCATAATTGATTTTCTTTGATGTTTACAGTTTCTATTTTGAAGTGGTAAGTGAGGCGCAATTGCTCTAACTGAAACAGTACTTCATCACATAGTGTGCAAGAAGGTGATGAAAAAACCTGAATGACTGGAATTTCTTCAACAGGGCAGGACTTGCTTGTACAATTTCTGTTTGTTTTCCCGCAAGACAATCTCAAAGGAGGTAAATATTTGCTGAATTGTGCAACTCTAAACAGTAAAGTACCATGTCGGATCATTCTGAACTGAATCTGCTTCCCAAACCAGAAAAGAACAAATCTTTAAAGGTTAATCGTATTGTAAGAAACTTTATTAGAGAACGAGATATTTTATTTTGAAATACACCTCTAATATTAACGTAAAGACTGCATCATCCTAGAATGTGAGTAAGTAAATTATATTTAAGACATAACATCATCGAACAGACCTATTTAAAATGTCAAAGCATATAATGTAATAAATAGAAAAACAAGCTACAACTTTCCCATCCACAATAAAGTAAGTGAAAATTGTCGCACTTAAAAAAATTGAAATCGACAAACGTATTTGCCGTTTTTCCAGTAGAAAAAACAGATTTGAGATTCATTATGTATTTCTTTATAGTTACTAGCATTACTTGGTCTTTATTAGTTTAACGTCGTTTTTGTTATTATCTTCTTAAATTGAGTGATAGAGAAGGATATTAATAGCAATTCATCTATGATCTACATACTTTTGGGCAACATCAAGACATAACACTAAAAATTGCTGGTTAAGAATTAAATTAACACATTAATGAATGTCAAACACATTAATGAATGTCAAAATATGAAAATAGCTTAATTTAAACCCATGAGACTCCAAGAATTATACTTAGGACTGGGGACATTACTTCCCATCCAGGTGCTGTCTCAATTAATATCACAAATGTTAGCTCTTTAAAAGGTCTTTACAGCGTAGCTGATGTGACTTATCTATATCTTGCTTGCTACACGTTGCATAGCCCTGCTGCGCGCGAAGGGTCACAACGTGAGACAATATCTTGCTAAACACGTATATCCCTACGCGAGCTTAAGCTTAGCGCGAAATTAGGACGGGCGCGCGACGCAAACGCTCGCACACTATGGCCAGGGCGCGCGCAGCGCGCGAGCAACAGGTCTTTGATGGTTTAGCATTGCCTGAGGACCTGTCTTAATCAACGGGCGATGCGCGTCAAGAATTAATCTTCGAAATGCGTGAGAGCGTATGATGGCCGCGACAGGAGGTTATCAATGCAACCTACAATGTCTTAATTGCTTCGATCGTTGACGAGATGATATCCGTCTAACGTTCTAACGAAACGTTCAGCTTTAGCTGCGTGAGTCGGGTAACACCGCGACAAGTTGTCTGACTTCGTCCGACCCTCATTCTATGGGAATAAAATGACAGGAGGGTGCGCGCTGCCGTACAACGCGACAAGCGAAAATGGGCCGCAACGCAAAGCAAGCTCTGGCTAGAGCAACTATAATGTCACCATAAAAGTTGTCGAGGTGTTACTTGTACAACAGCACCAAGCACGCATACTCGGCCTTTTAACATTTTATTCTCATATTCGCTTTGAATGAGGGCCGGATTAACGGGCGATGCACGCGGTCGTAGAATTATAATTTTTTCGCGTCTAAAATTTCTTCAACGGGCGATGTAATGCGCGCCAGAAATGCGTAAGAGCAGGGTTGTCGCGGTGATACCCGACTCACGCAGCTAAAGCTGAACTACGTTTCGTTAGAACGTTAGACGGATATCATCTCGTCAATGTACTGGCAGCCGCTGCGCGTGGCGTAAGCACCAGTGACCAGGTTACAGTAGAAATTTGTAAAAGCGCGTGATCAGTGATCAGTGATGGCCGCTAAAAAAGTTACTGTTAAGTTCACGTTGACGAGATTATATATTGTATATCTACAATAATAACTCACGTAAGGTTAAGACAACATTGAAGCATCATGTTTTTTGAGTTTAACATGATTCAGTTTCACTTCGAGTTCGTGCACGATTCCCGTTCCGTATTCACGTGTATGGTGTACACTGATATTGATTTTAGTCATTATGATTGTGTGCATGTGAATGAACTATTTGAACCACATAATCATGACTATAAAATAAAACCCCATCCTTTAGAGATCATTAATATGCCCAGCAATCTAATTAACTGATTTAGAGAACCCACCTCCAGTTAACTTCACGGGTAATCGTTAAGGGCTTGTTGGACAATTACCGTCCAATTTTGGTGTGTGGGTTTAAATTTAACTCGGCGTTCTCGTTCACAATCAAAAGATGGGTTTGACTTTGAATAATTAATGATCATGATTGGAGTAATTAATGATTAATGATCATGATTCATATTGAACCTAAGTTAAAATGAGTGCCAATGCCGAGTCAATAAATTAGTAAATTACCATGCCACATGACCCTTAAGAAATATGATTAAAAACTTCCTAATAGTAATAATCATAGTCATTACTCGAAACTCATAAAATCTCTGCTAAAAGTAAAACTAGAGCATCCCTGGGACTCTACTTCTCGCAGTAGTAAGCAGTGTACGTGTTCTTAGCAAAATCCCGGTAGTGTTTAGCTCCCTTGATCCGACCCTCCAGCTCCGGAACCCCCTCTGGCAAAAAGGGGGTGTGAACCACCTCAGAGTATGGCCGTGTGTACTCCGGCAACTTCATGACCTCCTCCGGCATCCAGTCCATGAAAAGAGCTAGAGTTTCCCTGGTAATATCCGGTGTCTGAGAAGACTTGACGCAGTGAGCAGTGGCTCGGAGATGTCCCCCACTGAGGTACTGAAAACTCTCTCCCAGCTGGACCAACATGCAGTCTGGTGGGAGGGTTACCTTGACTATGGAGCCGTCAGTGGGGTGTTTGATGTGGAGACCGCAGTCAGAGGGGGCTGGGATCTCGTTCCTCTGCATGTCCAGATAGAGGGGGCAGGTGAGGATGGTGATACCACCGTGATCAAGGTGCCAGCCACAGAGCCCGTCTTGGGACTTACTGGCGGTGGGGGGAGCAGGGAAGTAGTGGAGGAGTCTGCCTTTACAGGTGGTCCCTCTCCTCAACATCTCCAGGAAGTGTCCAGCAGGGTGTAGACCGTTAGTTTTGCTGTGCAAGTACCGATCAAACAACTCGCAGATCATGTAGCCAACCCCTAGCTGCACGTGGGTCATTTCCTTGAAGGCAGGTTCCAGCTCAGGCATGTCCTCCCCCGGCCAGATGTTGTCAGCGTACAATTCGGGAAAGTTCTCTTTGAGGTACTGATCGTCTGTAATGACGTCATCGAGAGGGTTGGCATAATAGGAGCCTTTAGCAGTGTCTGGAACTCCGTTCCTCATTTTCTCTTTACCGTGACTCCAACCAACACTGCAGGAATTGAAAATTAGGAGGTGTGTGTGTCTGTGTCTGTGTGTGTGTCTGTGTGTCTGTGTGTCTGTGTGTCTGTGTGTCTGTGTCGGTGGGTCAGTTTGTCTGTGTGATCTCACTTTAATTTTAAAGGTCTTACGTTCCGTGTAATATGACCAATATTTCAGTATATGTTGGCATCAGCAATATTACACATGTGTTTGTTTTTGAATTCGCGGTGTAGGAGGCTCCAAGAAGATAAAGCGCGATTGTCCTACTGACAAATCAAACTTGAAAGGAGAAAATCTGGTCGAATATTCATGAAATTATTTGAATATTGACAAGCGAGTGGCGGTTAGGGCGGCACATGTCACAAACCTATAATTGCTCTTTGAGTCCGTGTATTTTTCCTTCGTCTCCTCCGGTAAATCAGCAAATTTTCTGATGGCCCTTAAAGCGGCTTGTCTCTCTTTTTGAAAGTCTGGAAGATCTCGAACTACGATTAGACCAAGACCATTCGCCCCAAATGCCTCAGTGACCTCTTCTGTAAAGTCTTTCCCCGCTTTGAAGTCGACGTATGAGATAGAGACAGGTTTGATTTCTGACATGACCTTTAAAATCCATGGTTAAAACTTAGATCTCTCAATCTCTCACTAAAAGATATATTATAAACTGGACAGTTTAACACAGATTTATAAAACATTAAAAAATCTGGATTATCAAATGTACACATCTAATGTGCACCAGTAAACACAAAACATAGAACAGTAAGCATCAAATAGTAAAAGAACATGTTCAAATAACATGCTAATAGTAATAGATCTGAAATTTTACTCCGGATTTCTGACGTCACAAAATTGCCTCCGACCACCACCGCCAGCACTACGACTAACTACTACGCTTCACGAATGTCTGCTAGTTCCTAGAAACCGTCCTTATTTTCTTACCTGGTCTGGTTTCTACCTGGGGAGGTTCTGGCCCCATCCCAGTATCGATCAAATTTCACATCATTCTTCAATATCACATTACTTTTTAATTAGAACTGAGAGGTAGGTCTTGGTTAAAATGTTTCACTTGAATCCTGCATCTTCACTTTGCTTCTGCAACAGAAACATAATAATAGCAATCGTAATAGCTATAGTTGAAGGTAAAGTTTATTAAAGCCGAGACTGATTGGTTAACTCAAAGCTTTGAAGCGACTCTCGAATAACCCTAAAGATCTTAAACTTATGGTCTTATGGCAAACTGCTACTGCCTGAATGTACAGATGAACTATTTTTATTAAGAAGTAAGAGGGACGAAAATCATCAAGTCTCAATGCTCAAACTCAAAGTCCATGTAAAAAAACGAATCAATAATCATACAACTATAACTACAATCACTACAATGTACCTAATTGTTGTTGTGTCTGTGCGAACTATGCGTCACTAGTCTGACGTCAGACAATTACTAACAAGCTGGCCATGCAAATAAACAAAGTACAATTCATAAGTACAATTCATTCGTCTACTATTCGTCTCGTACAATTCATTTATCGAATGTATGCACGGTGCATGTTCTGCTATAGCTTGAGAGTTAAAATGAAATCAACCGTGTGACTATTATTAAAGCAAACACAAAATGAAACGAGCGACATCGACATCGCGCCATGACATCATGTATCTAAATATCCTGTACACTGTGTCCGTGTACAAATGTAGGTTCCTAGTACAACCTAGCTACTAAGTACAACTGTGAATACAAGTACAAGTACAAGCGTTCAAAGTACACCATGCGCTTAGTATCAAAGGTGTACAATGTACAATGTACACAACTATACAAGAGAGAACTTCAAGTGGAGCAACTATAGTATTGCTAACTTCAAGTGCTGTGAGATGGAATGTAATGACTGGTAACTGACAAATGTAGAGTAATGACAGGTCAAATAACGTTGTCTAACAATGTACTCGAAATTGTACAATGTAGTATGTACTCGAAATTGTACAATTTACTCGAAATTGTACAATGTACTTGAAATTGTACAATGTACTCGAAATTGTACTCGAAATTGTACAATTGTACTCGAAATTGTACAATGTACTTGAAGCTGTGAAATGTATTCGAAGTTGTACAGTATACTCTAAATTGATCAATATACTCGAAGCTGTGAAATGTATTCGAAGTTGTACAATCAACAATGTATTTGAAGTTGTTCAATGTACTCGAGGTTGTACATTGTACAATTACTTGAAGCTGAACATTACAAACGCAACGTCATGTTGAATGTCTCAAAGCAAAGCTGAGAGACCGGATCAGTTGAGAACTCAATGCACATTGCTTTAAACAACAATTAAATCATGTAGTTTATGTAACAGTAACATATCAAACTATGAAACACTATTATCTGCAGACATATAAATTTGTCACGACGACATAATAATATTCCATCGTATCATTTGTTATTATATTCCATCGTCACAATCCGTATGAGAGGTTTGACTAATTGAACAACAGCTGAGAAAACAGGTAGAGTGTTACTGGAAGTATTTGATATTTCTATCTCTAAACGTTAAAGAGTAAAGTTTGCCTAGTTTGCCAGTATAGGAACTAAATGTAAAAGAGTGAAGTTAACCTATTTAGTCAGTATAGGGACTAAAAGTAAAAAAGTAAAGTTAACCTATTTAGTCAGTTTAGCCATAGGGACTAAAAGTATAAGTAACTACCATAAGACAGAGATGGCTCCAGATACATCAGTTCAGAGAATTCCACTTTGGTCTGATGGCCTATGGAAGTACGAGCAGTTGCAATAAATCTGAGTAGAAATCAAAAGTTTTGAAATGAAGAATTTCTCCTGGGTCGAATGTACTGATGTACTTGCCTGGGGAAGAATGTCTCCTAGGTCGAATGTACTGATGTACTTGCCTGGAGACCTCAGTCTCTACAAAGACTGAGGTCCCCAGGCAAGATGTACTTATCTGCGCTGAGCTGTGTCAATGTGCGATGTGTGCTGGATTACATTTACTGGTCAGCTACCCTTGAAATTCGTAGAATTCCAATCAGGTTATAGGTCAGAGAGTTATGAATGTGGTTTCAAGTGGGGAGGGGGCCTTTTCAGGTCCTCATTTCAAGCAAGAGCTGTGCACTGATTGTTAACGAGTTTGTTATGTTGTGGATGGGCCGAAGGATCAACCAAGCTACATGATGTGTACGGAGCAGATATTTGAACGGACACGATCTCCATTGATAGTCGATTCAGAAAATTCATAGACCGGCACCGTGCCGAGTCGGGTTTGATCCGACAACCTCTGCTTTGTCTAGATGAGTGCTCTACCAATTGAGCTACCGGCCCTATCAGGTTAGTGAGTTCAAATTCTAATTTTAGGTTTTCGTCCTTGTAATTGTATGCACTAGCCTTTCTCACAGCCCTCCCTCATTGTCACTCGGTTAGCCAATTCATCATACTATACTTATAGTTCGATTTTCCAATCTTTAATAGAATTTGATAATTGCTCTAAAAACTCACAATTTCAATGCCATAGCGACGAAAATTAACAAATCTCATGTTAATTAGCACAAGCACTTCTTATTGAGTAATTGCAATTTAGATTCGGAGCAAGAAAACTGGTCTATACGTCACGAAACTCAGTAATTATAATTATGAAAATATGTGTACAGATGTGAAAAATAGATATAAAATTAAATTTGGTGACGTTTGTTGGACGTCTATTAAAACTAAAAGGTGTAAATTGAACTTGGTTTTCCTAATTTTGTCTTCATTCTCCCAATTTCAGTTGCATTTTTACTTTTAGACGTTAAAAATCGTAATCGAATTGGGGCTAAAGGAATTGATTGCAACACCCAATTCGCTTTTTACTTTTAGATTTTAGATTCTTATTCTATTTAGGTTGCGGCCGTAGCCGATGTGCGAAGTAGGTCAGACAAAGTCTGGCTAGAAGCAGAACTAGAAGCAGAACTAGAAACTTCTTTTATAAACGATTATATTTTTTAAATCTGACGCAACAGCTGACGTTGATTTACTACAATGCCCTTAACTTTTGTTGCGGATACACGGCGATTACATTCGCAGCTCAAAGCTGAACGTTTCGTTTGAACGTTACCCGCCTAGACGGATATAATTTCTTCAACCTAAACCTTAGGGTCAACTATTTATTCATGACTTAATAATCAATGGTTACCTTATTTATAGCGATATATTGCAATCGCCTCCAATTTCTGATTTATAGGTTAGCTTTTTGGTGGTTGGGTAGGAATTTCTATATAAATTGAAGTTAAACAATTGCATCATAAATCTGAAATAAATCAAATAAAATAAAAATGGTTATCATTTAAAATAGGTGGGCGGTGACAGTTCGTAGAGAAATATAAAGAGCTCGCAACGGCTAAATTTGTTTAATGATTCATACTTTGCACTTGACGTTTAACTTTTAAACCTTGCAAAAACGTGACAAATGCTTAACTAGTATAAGCCAGAATTTCCGAGTCGCATTTGATCATCTTTTTAACAAGTCACCACGTATAAAACCAGTTGACGACAGAGAAAATTGTGATCCACATCTCCGAGCCGACTGGTAAATATATAGAAGAAATATTAATATGGTAGGATGTCAGTAAAAAATTGGTGTAAAATTCCACGTGAGAGGATGAGCGTGAAGATTTTTATTATCATGTATTCAGGGAGAAGACATTGTCTACCGGCATCAGAATCGTTATATTTAACCATTATCAGTCGAACCAGGTACGAGGTCATTTTTCTAGCGATTAATGGAAGAAAACTCAAGTTTTAGTATATTAAAAACTTCGGATCGTGTTTTAGTTTTACTTAACGCTTGAGTAATGATTCTACTTACACGTTTAAAGATAATTCAGCATTCAGATAAGGTAGAGGAACACTCATGACGATTCATATCTAAATCGGGAGAAGTTTTGATAAGTAAGTTCTTACAAAAAAGGGCCATTCCTGATTTGGCTACAGCTCGATTTTCATGATGTTATTTTTGGCATGGCGCCATCAAACCCTTCTCCATCGATCAGGCGAAGAACGCCAAAACGGGCTGAATATGCCCTTAATGGCCGAAATTTCGTTGAAAATGTGTATGGAATATGAATGTTCCTCTTTCTTCGGTAAGGTCTACCATACCCAAAATTTCCAGGCAAAATTATCGATCAGAAGTAGAGTTATCAACTAAACACGATCTAAGTTTTATTTGGCTGCCTTGTTGAATGTTGATTTGATTATTTTTTTTGTCGATATAACATCCATATCCCAAAATTATTCAGTCAGTTACCCGGTTAATTAATATGTCCTACAATTGCTGTATCAAAATATCTAACATTTAATAGTTGTGTAATGTGTATCTCACCGTTCGTTTAAACATACATAGTCAAATGAGTACTATAGGTCATTTCAAAGTTACACGACCATAGCATTAGCATAGATACTTCGCCTTACACTGCGAGTTAAATTTATCCTCAGTTCATGTTAGGTTCATGTCTAATTCATGTTAGCAAGTCGCCTCATTCTCCTTGCATTTCTGTCTTGGTCTCGAATCTTCTTCTCCATTTCTTGATCTGTCAGATTTTCTATGCTTGGTGCCCATTTGTCCAGGTTACCTAGGAAACCATGAGTTGGAATAATGGAACAAGTGCGCATTTCTATCTTCCCAAACTTGGACACACTACTCAATATTCATTTGTAGCTACCAAACAAAAATTCGTGTGGTGTAGGATTATTTAAAATCAAATATTCATATGGTTTACAACGTAGATTTCTAAATTCATTGACTAATTCAATCCAAGCTCTATCTGTATATTTATAACTTAAGTTTGAAGAATACCTGTTCTCAAAGGAGTCTCTATTGTCTTTAGAGGTGCTTCAGTAAATGTCATTGTTTTGATGTGCCACCCTAGTTGACCTCGTATGCTGAAAATTGATCGGGTCACATGATTTATCTAAGTCTAACAGACGAACAGACAAACAGATCGACAGACAAACAACCAAACGACTGACATTTACCAATTATAAATTTGTGCATCGAACTAATGCTTGTGACCACTAATTTTGAAATTTAGTTTTTCAGCTGTCCAGCTGTATTTGATCTCCATGACAACACAAAACTGTGTGTTCTCATCCGAGAGTCTAAGCGCCAATAATTACCAGCACATAAAAATAGCCAAACTTTGTCATTCGTCTTGGCACTGGCTGACAAGTGACTAGTGGCTGCAGACTGTTTTACCATCTGGTGAAATGTAACTTGAAGTTCATGTTTTAGTTTGAAATTTCTTACCTTTTAACTCAGCATATACCTAGTCGACATTTGCAATTTTGCAATATCCAGGTATTTGCACACTTTAAGCTAACAAAGCTGACATGGCAAATAATAAACAACTCTAAATTGACTCTAAAATGAATGTAAGATATAGGAGAAATGAACAATACCTGTAAGATATAGCAGAAATGAACAATACCTGTAAGATATAGCAGAAATAAACAATACCTGTAAGATATAGCAGAGATGAACAATACCTGTAAGATATAGCAGAAATGAACAATACCTGTAAGATATAGCAGAAATGAACAATACCTGTAAGATATAGCAGAAATGAACAATACCTGTAAGATATAGCAGAGATGAACTCGCCGCCCAGGCCCAGCTCCTGACAGAGAGTCCTAGCAAATTCTTCCGGACTGTTGTCAGGACAGCTGATGTCCCATTCGAACTGATCCACTAGGGACGTGTTTCCAACGTGTATGTTCAACTGAAAATAAACGCGTAAGTTTCATTAAATAAAGGAAATTAGTAGATCACCGACCGGCTGTAAGCCGGCAGTAATAATGGTAAGCTCCGGTTGTTGGTCTACCAAATAACCAAATACCAAATAACCTCCTTCCGTTCATACACTCAATTCATAAAAATGTTGGTGAAATTTGAAGTGAATGTGATCTGAAGAAGAACCTGGATGAACCTGGATTTGATCGATACAGTGATTGATTAGGAGACATAATTCCGACCCCGTGGAAAAGTCAAACACGTACTTAAATTAACACCGTAAGTTCTTATCAGGAATCAATAATGATCAACATAATTTCTCATCTTTTTTTCAGATCCGTACTTAGGATTATCCCGTCTCACCCTCCTCCCTTGAACGACGGAACATGCCAGCTCGGGAAATTTAATTAAAACACTTCAAATTCCGGACATGGGAAATCTTGCAAAATATCTCAAACCTCCCTTTTTTTGTAGGTTCGGCCAGGCTTCTTCTGAAGCTTCAGACACTTCTAGCTTAACCTCGATGGAACTATTTTTGACTACCCTCACCTTTAACCCTCACCTAAACATCAGCCTTACCCCAACATTAACTTTAACTTACAGATCACATGATCACGTGATTTACCTACGAGGGTAGCTTTGAATAAGACTGCTATGTAAGAAAGGAGCTTGTGTGGACGATGATGTATAATTCAAAGTAGATAGAGTTAAGCTAACACGTGAAATAACTTTCATACTTTGCCGATATGAAGTTAACATGAAGTTCAACTTCAGATAAAGTTTTACATTTTGAAATTGGGTTGCTCTTACAATTTACACAGTTTGGCTAGCTAGTCGATCCAGAGACATAAGTTTTACTCTATGTATTTAACCGTCGTTGATCAATGCTTTCACCTATCATCTTGCTAAATTATTTAGTAAATAAATTATTTAGTAAATAGCTTAACCTGCGTTGTCACATTAAGGTATAGTTGTCACAATTTATTAAAGTGTTAGATCTCTGTTATACGCCATCAAGCGTTCCATTACCAGTGTCATTTCTATCGACCTCGTGTGCTTGTGTGGGTTTACCTTTCTAATCACGACTTATGTCGTGCGGCTAACAAAATTGGGGCAAATAATTCAAGGTGGCCAAGTCATATTTTTTGCTTTTTGTTGTTTCTACTTGTCTGCTCGTTTCTACTTGTCTGCTCGTCTGTGTTTGCGTGATGTCGGATATTATATGAAAGACTAGAATGTCATGTAATTACCAAAACAAATTTGTCAACTAGAGACCCGAACTATCTGACCATCTTGAACATGTTTCTCCTAGTTTCCTGGATCGTTGGTTAAATCATTTCATTTCATTACGTTGAGCAAGCCTCGTTTTTTGACATGTGAGCCTACTGCATGGAATATAATACTTAGCGAAGAAATTTTAAATTCATTTAACTGATTTAAGTTATTAAAACAGACGACACTCTAAAAATGCGTTTCTTGAACGTATTATACTACTTCAATGCTCTTCCTCGCGAGTTGAACACACAGCCGAGATCCAATATTCTGATTCCAGATGTGACGATCTCTGAATATTCTTCTCCACTTGCAATCAACATGAATTTACTGCTCATGCTTATAGTTAAAATGAGAAACCCTGACATTACCAGAGTACCAAACTAAACCCCTAAGTCTGGTTCAGAGTGCTAATAAAACAAATTAGATGTGGCACGTGCCGCGAAACAGGTGATTACATTACCTCCTTCTCACGCTGCTGACAGAATCTCCATCAGACCGCTTCGGGATGGAAAGGGTATTTTGTAATTGCTCGGTGAAAAGAGGGTACTGCACTTTTATTTAACAAGCGCTGCTTTTTGGTACGGGCATTCCACCAGCAATGCCAAGTTGATTTACTTTCACATATTTCTAGGGGTTGATCGAATCCAACATATCTGAGAATCCATTTTTAGTGAGGCGTACTAAGGCTGAAAAGTCGGGATTTATCATTTAAATTTTAAGCGAATTCCAATTCTTCCGATTAATATATTTTTCCCTTCTCTGCTCTGTGATCAGTTACCATAATTCGCACACCATGGTAAACAGCACAGGTAACACCTTGTTCAATACTAGGTATCTAGCATCAAATATACAAAATTCTAACAATTAACCCTATTTTACTCTGACGTCACTTGATTCGTAATGAAGCTGCTGAGGGGACTATCGACATTTAAGGGTCTTGCATAATGCAGGTGCATTTGGACAGTTGGACAGTAGGTAAATAGATTTACAGCAATGCCTGCTGTCCATTTTGAATTTCAACAATTAAACCAGTTGACTCATAAAGGAAATGTGGAATTTCTAGAATCAAGGTCATTGTTAGATCAGGTACTAGGTGTCCTACATTCCTAAGATAACATTGACCGTAGATTGAATTTATCTTGTGTAAAACTAAAACATTGTCGGAGCAAAGTCGGGTTTCTAGCTTTTCACATCATGTTTACAAATTCTTTTCCTAATTTTCCGAACATTTCCACTTATGTTTGTAGGTTCATGTTCTAGGATAAAATTTTTCCGTTTGATCTTGTCGGTACAGATAAGCAAAGCCAACTTCATAGTTGGAATTCCAACGAAGCATGACGACGTAGTGTGTCGCCATGGCAACAAACCGTGTTGACCGTTGTCATGACGATTGCACACGTCTGTGACAGTGCTCACAGTTTTTAAAATCAAATCTATCTTGTCTATCGTGAAATGTTCGGTTCCTATCACAGACCGACACCATGTTACCAGTACTTATCACCTCTTTTTTTCTCTATCCAGTTTGCGGTTGGAATCAGTTAAACTATTTTTCTTTGAGGGATGTGTTTTTGCTTATTTTCTAGATAGAACGGAGTAGCGGTCGTGGTACAACCGCAGGAATACGACCAATTTGTCCGGTCATTAGGATTGATATTTGTCTTGCGTAGTTATTTTCTCTACACGGACACCTAGCGGACTCCACCTCACTTATTTACAGTTTGAGATGAAAATTTCAAAATTAATATATATTTCTAAAAAACTGATTTCGATATCTTCTAAATGGGTAAAATGAACAGTCACTTCTATGGTTTTGATTGAATTAATACAATAGTCCAAAATTGACAATTCCATTGTTTTACTATAAACTTTAGTTCACATTATATCCTGTGATTGTGTTGATGAAATTCAAATTTATGTTTACAATAAACAATCTAGCATCAAAGCTAAAATACAATCTTCTAAATCTCTTGTTCATAAAAAAGAGGCAATATTTGAAAAATAATCTAAATAAATATGTAGTTCTAAACGTGAGAGATCTCCCAAACATATTGAAAACTTCTTTTTTCTAAGTTTGAGAAACTGCAATCCTAAACAGTATAACGAAATACAAATCCCCCCCCCCCCAATTGTATTGACAAATACTTAGACCATAACCTGTAACCAAAACTTTAATTGATTTTTATATGTCTGGAAACTCATAACTTTTGTGAGGCCGAGTAGGAGTGATGAATAATTTTTTTGATTGGTTTACCGGATTGCTCAGCTTGAGAGTTTTGCACTCAGCTTGAGAGTTTTGCTTGAAGTTTCTCTTTTTATGATCAATTTCAATTTGAAAGCTTTAGATTTCCCCGGTAAATTCTTCCCAGCGAGTTATAAGCATCGTTGTAGTTGCTTCTTTTTTATTCATAACCATCCCCATATGTACCGGTACAAATACGGCATACGTTACTTCACACTTACTCGTTATGTAACTAGATATTACTATTCATTTCATGAACATACTATACATTATGCCTTGTCAAAATGATCATGCTGAAATGCGCTGAATTGCCGAGATCTTGTCCATGAAGCTGTCATCCAGAGAAACCATAGCGAGGCTCAGCTCTAGCGAGGATCAGAGACGCTGAAGGCAAACACAAAGTACTTATGTCACTGACGGTCGTCACGTTCGTCACGCACAGCACTTCATCACGACATCTATCTCCCGCACTTATCTTCGACATCGTCAACAAACACTTACTGGTGTTTCACACGAATCAACTCCATTAGTTGATAAGACTGACATCGTCAACAAACACTTACTGGTGTTTCACACGAATCAACTCCATTAGTTGATAAGACTGACATGGACAACAAACACTTACTGGTGTTCCACACGAATCAACTCCATTAGTTGATAAGATAGAATATACAAGTTGATACATTATGCTCTGTCTATGATCGTGGACAAATAAGAATCTTTAAGTTTAGGCTCCTAGGAGCAGCATGCCTAGTTAGAAATAATTGTAAAATAAACTATATCATTAAGTACAATATGTAAATTTATTGGACTACAAAACAGAAATATTACCTTTATGTTATAATCCTACAGTTCAATAACAGCCCCGTTACACGTTTAAAGAAGGTCCATGTTTTCAAGCAAAACATGGAATACATCAACACTCAACAGAGAACAGTCATATGTATATACATTTTTTCTTTCACATTTCTGAAATTACGAGATATGTGAACCACCACGCACACTGCAAATCTGGTTATAATTCAGACATTGATGGTAACTGTAGTCTTAAGCTCGAGATATATTTCTCGTAGCTTCTCCTTTACGAGTCTCGATTAGGCTATATCCCTCCCTTTTACGATGGACAGCTGCAGTTTCTACTTAGATAATTTCTACTTAGATAATTTCTACTTAGATAACGCACTTCAGCCAGACCATTTTACTCGTGTAATTGTCCTTCAGTAGCAACCTATTAAAGATTTAATTGCTAATTCGTCCCAACACAAAATCACTCAAGCAAAACGAGCAGAAACTTTTTACTTTTAGATAGTCAGGGAAAAACGATATGGGCCAACAACTGTTTCCGGATTTTCCCAATGTATGTCAAAATTGATTTCCAAGATGTTATTCGACAAATATAGATTTAGTGCTTTATAAGTAACTCGTATAGTTATATAATTGTTGTGTTCATTGCGCATGTTTTCTAATCGGAATAGTCTCTAGGACTGCATATATGCAAGTTTCATCAAAAAAATTTAACTGATAATCTCAGATAATATGTAGTACTAGTAGTGGATGACTACACTCAGCTTCTGAAACGTTAAGATCTAAATCATCAACAACATGAAGTACAAAAAGGAGGATGGGGTCGGATATTGGGATCACCTCCACCGCTTTACACACTGCCCCTTCGGCAAAATCCTATGCTGAATAAATTTGCTGCATTTGTAGTGCCCTTATCCCAATTGATGATTCTCGATCCTAACAAAATCAACATTTATGTCGGAATCGGGTGCCCCTCCATTCTAATTAACAAAGTCAACCAACATTACTTTGGGAACCATAATCAATAGGTTATAGTAGTGAATCGGTCGGCTTTTCCCGCTTAAAGAACGCATGCTTAAAATTCATTAAATTCATTCATCAAATTTACTATTCAAGACAACCTGTCATTGCTGACGCAGGAGTTTGATTTTATGTGCAATATTTTGACCGAACGTAATAAATATTTTAAATATTACAAATTTGCTAACTTAAATCGAGAAGTAGATTCTCATATCTCGATTGTAGCTGGAATGGACCAAATGTTAAAGTTTACCCTCGTATATTAAGATCTTTTAATTTAGCTGCATAGTCAAATTCAGCTTAAAATAAGCATTTTTAAGAACTTTCAAAGAGTCCTATTTAATCACAAACTAAAATTTAAAGCTCAGTTTCTAGTCTGATCTCATACTTCCGTCTTCTAGCACAACCAGATCCAAGTTGAAAACTGTCTGACCCCAGGCCTTATGTTCGGAACACGATCCCAGGATAGAACTTGACCATTGTAAGATATCCTCTGATTTATTGGAAACCAAAAGTATGCAGCAGGATTTAGTGACAATGCTCAGACACGACATTAACATAACATTCCCCTTAATATACAGCTACTTCCCTGGTCACTAACTTCTTCTATGACACCAAACTATCTAAGAGCGGGCAGGGGCGTAGCCAGGGGGGGTCCATTAGATCCCAGGATCACCCCCTTTGAAATGAAAATTTGGAAAAAAATTTAAGGCAAGAATCCATCTGGCATCTATCTGAGTACGACTGTTAGTCTGATCTCTGTGGCTCTTTATCGTAGTTGCAATAATTATCTTTTTTCATTTCATATTGTTTCCTACTTTATTTACAATTTATTATACATTGTCATTCACAAACTATTTGATTCATATCTTTAAATTGCAGTTTAATTGAGAATAAGTCAGTGAAAGGTCAACAATAGCTTGATGGTAATGATTAAAGCTTTAAGCTACGAAAAAATTATTTCTATTTCTATGAAAGGCTTTATCTTACTCTATGATTGATTGAAATACCTAATTTCTTATTCGAGACGTTTTACAGAACCAGGAATGACAATGTTTTTGCCTGGAGAAAGCAGTGAATGGTACCTCCTTTCTAACCATTTCTTCATTGTAAAATTGCCTCCCCCAGTCAAAATTGCCTCCCCCTCCCCAGCCCCTTGTCGATCCCTCCTCCAAAAAATCCAAGCAACGCCCCTGAGAGCGTGGGGGTTTTAAAGGTTTTTTGGGCAATTTGGCCAAAGTTAAGGTGTCCGGTAGAAGAAGTTTGGCCATTACTATGTTCAAAATTCCGAATTTCAATGGTCAATAAGGTAAAAATTTTTGACCATGTCAAACGCCAAAAATTTCCAAATTGTCATGGTCAATATGTGTTCAATTTAAATTTGACCTTACATAAAAATTGTCGAAATTAAAATCAATTATAAAAATTCAATAATTTCAATTGTTCAAAAGGTACCCTTCAAATCAAAGTTTGAAATAAGAATTAAAAAATTTCCAGATAAAATTGATTTCTACATCAAGCTTAGCTATTTTATTTGCGGTTTACTAAACCAACAGGAAGAGTTCGGCTGACAAACTTTACTGCCATTTTATCAACTGACCCTGAGTAAATATCCTGAGTTCCTGGTCAGTGGAAGAGCTAAACCCCCCTCCCCAATGTTTAGCTACTTTCAAACAACACTCGCTACTTTTGACTGCAGTTGGTAAAAGAATGCAGCAGCAGTCCCCGATTAGCCCGCTGCTAATTGCTCTCAGCTGCTTTTTGTACCTGGTTCCACACCAGCTAACTCACTGAAACACAATAGATCGCGAACAGTTAGCTCGAGGAAGTCAGGTACAAATAATTCCACTTGATCCCGTAGGTCCTTTACAGCTTTACCATGTCATCGCGACGTGCTATTTGTGGCAAAGTCAGCGCCTTACGTTGATTTGTATTTAGTCTCTAACCTCCGCCGTCTTTAACCTATTTTCAAGAGGAAACGTCCACGACAAATCTTCACATGAAACAACAGGAGGAAATTTCTTGGCGGCCAAGCTGGTTCGCCAGAAATAATTCTCCTAAGACGCGACTATTATATTACCTAGTTAAGATAATGCCTGCTCTGAAACCTAACTATGATTGCTCTCTATCCTCCTTCATGCTCCAGCCTCTGCTATACAGCGAGAAAGAGCGTTGATTTCATTAAATATTGCCAGAATTTCAATCAGCCCCGTATACAAGTCCACGAGCAGTTGTTGCAATCGTCTAGGTTTCCATGTTCCACTCACAAAGCAAATTTCGGTACATTTTTATTTGGTGATCTGTATAGCGGTTTTTGTTATTTAGTTAAGCTCTCAACACATCCAATATCAGAAACTCACGTACTTCCAATTCTAACATGGAAGAGATTTCTTATTCAGGTATAAAACGGATATTCACCGTTTTCTAATTGAACATGTTCACACTTTGCTCACTTGTTCTACTCTAGCCTGAAGTACGTGACAAATTTAAATTACTGAAAAACAAACCTATCCAAGGACGATATTGATTATGATAATGCCTATTCATCCTTATGCATAATTAATCCTTATTGCTCTTTCCGTTAGCCCTCAAATCACATCAATCATCTCGTTTTGTGAATTAACATTTATAAAGTCATGAATTATTTGAACTGATTCTGACAAGTCAATCGACTTAATAAAGACTTAACAGTTTTGTCACTGGGCTTTTGTCACTGGGCTTGAGTCGCGAATCATATTTAACACGGCTAATGCTGATTTTTTAAAGAGAAACTAGAAAATATTTATTTCACCATGCGGCAACGATTGCTTCTTAATCCAGAGTTTAGGAGTGATCTGAAGAAATTTCAATATCTATATAGGCTGGCCTTAGTGAATTATTAACGTCTATCTTGTACTCATCATGGGTGAAACTTTGAATGTGAAAACTGTTTGAGTGAAACTTTGATAAGATCTTTGCTTGCTATTATTTGGTTTGTATTTCAACAAAACATACGTGGATATGAATTATCTAAGGTTTACTTTCGCATTTTCTAAAGCGGTAGTTTTCGGCGAGGCTTTTTTATAATAAACGGAGTCAGGCACAAACTTTGAGAGCAGTTTTAAAAATTTGATTACCCAACTCATATCTTTCTAGCAATATAAACCGCGAGAACTAAAATAACGACCACAGCTTGAATATAAAAAGGAGAATCATATTCATTAACCTCTATGACTTTCTAAACCGAGTGTATGAGGAAAATCAAGCAAAGACCACAAGGTTTTGAGTGAGCAAGATGTCGTACTCGATCGACGAGAATCGTTTTGTAAGACGTTTTTTAACGAACAGTGCTCTCACGTGACACCATTTGAAAACACACACAAGCTCACTTAGTTAATTTTAAACATTTTCTTGAACGTTTGTTTGCTGGACTAGGTCGGCTATCCCACGTACCGGTTAATATCAAAACATGGTTTTATCGTGTCTAGGTCGGCTTCCTTGCGTAACGGTCAAATTTCATGCTTTATACCAAAAGTTGAATACAACAATAGCACTTCAATACAAAACAGCAATGTAACGCCTTAATATATATAACCGATCTTATCAGGAGAGGAGATATGAAACTTTCATAAATTCAAGAGGGGAAATTGAGGTCAGATTTGACCTAATGGTTTTATTGTTACTCGGTTGGCATTCTCGCTTCCCCGGTAAATATCAAAGCGTGGTTTTATTATTAATATGATTGCTATTCTTTTGTTTGTTGAATCCTACACGAAAGCGTTGAACTGTAATCTACATGAGCGTAATTTTATAAGTTCCGTTATTAAAGGAACCTGCCGCCCTATTTGACATCACAAATGACCGGGAAATCCATATTTTCGTAGTCATACTACTTCTAACGATCTCTTGAGATTATCGCATCTAAGTGATGAGCCGCATGCTATCATTACAGTAAATCAATAAGTAATGAGTGATACGTACTGCGTCTGCTGATAACTGATTAATATTAACTACATGAATATTGAACAATATATACCATCCCTACAGGCTTATTTCATTATGAATTATTAATCGTCTGAGGCATTACCAGGGACACTTTGGGTTAGAGGTACAACTATTACCAAATAAATCCTAGTTTAAGAATCGATATCAGGACAGTGGGTTATTAAATACAACAATAGAGATGACCAACTTCAGTATCAAGATTACTTGTTATGCATAAGTCTTCGTCCTAACGAATCAACAGGTCAGTTAATAAGACAAAACCGGTGGTGCCAATAATGTGCGCTGTTGTGCCAGTGTGCCAATAATGTCATGTTGGAGTGTCGAGGTCGTAATCGCAATAAGGACAGAAATTTTCGGCAACAAAAATCATATTTTAACAGTTAATTTTGGGATTTTCTGCCAGTCAAGGTCTTTTTTGTATTTTGCTACACCTGTACCGGGTACCCAGGCTTTTACAGTTACACTGAAGGGGCTCCTGGAAGATTATGGATCTTCTACGGGAGACCCTCCTCATTTAACCCTCAATCACGGTTTCTCGGTCATTCGGCTGAGTCGACCGAAGAAGATTGCAGAGGCAAATGTCCTTAGCGCACTCCTCTAGGATTGGCGGATCTGGTAATCGAACCCCCGATTTCCTGCATAGAATTAGAAAGTCCGGGTAGATACCTCATACCACTACACCACCAACCTGGCAGTTTTTGAAATGTTGCAGCTTTTTGTTTTATTGATCAATAAATAGAAATTAAACTTATTAATTTATATCTTCCATTCCAGTGATGAATTTATTGACAATATTCAAGATTCTTAAACAATAAAGAAACAACAATATGAGATAATGCGTCATTGACACAATGCAGCAAACCACTCGATTTGGGTTGCGCAACATCATAGACTAAACTCGGGCCCACAATTCAAGTTTATTGAGATATGACAGACATGCCATATATGAAGCATGCCACCTGACAAATTCCATTTAAGAGGTAAACCAGCTCATTGGCTGAGATAAACTAGCCTATTGACGGTTGTATGCGAGCCGACGAGCAGTTTGATTCGCATAAACATGACGATGGCTATATACAGATATAGGAGTGCGGATTGCTCGCCGTTGTTCTCCATTAGACTCGATTTGGGGAGGGCGTGAAATTGAAAAATTGGGGGCAGTTTCCGATGCAAAATTCAACTCTGACTTCCGGGATTGACGAATTCATTTTAGCCTTATTTTTAAGAGCCAACATAATTCGGAGCGGTTCGCCAAGTTGATGGTCGACCTAAGTCTAGAAATTTCAGAACATTACTACGAAGGCCCAAGCACAAGCTTTAGTCGGTATAAGTTCCTAGTAACAATTTTGACTTGCGAATTTAATTGCTTTTTTGACTAAACTTAGTTTTTGAAATAAACGTGAAATTTATTTTCTGCCGATATTTTTACTCTTAACCTGATACTTATAACTTTATCAGTTACTTTTAACCGTTTGTATGTGATATTGTAGATCCCTCATTAAACTCTGCAATGCAGAATTCCGAGGCTGCCCTTCACTTGATGGTATCCCTTAGGAATGCGAAATGACAAAATTTAATAATTCATGCTAACCGGCAAGTCGACAAGAGTTTTGCAATCAGATTGTTAAAGATTTTACAATTAGATAGCCCCTAAGAAATAACGGGTATTACAATTTGGACATACTACATGTGTTGGTCAATATATTTTTATGGTTTTCAGTTCGGAAGCTATTCAGATAGTTTAGGAAACTTTCAAGAAGGCGATTTCATAAATTATCCTAAATGATTCATGAATTATCCCAAATGCTCCGTGAATTATCCTAAACGACGACTGACGCCGATATAAAGCTATGTAAACTTGGTTGCGGTTAACCATGTAATCTGGAAATCGATCAACAGTGGGGGCGGGCATATCAGCAAATTAACCGGATTTAGTTCACACTTTGTACCACACACACCCGTACTGATTCCATTAGTTCGCACCTGTGAAATTGTTCAACTTATATCGAAAATTAGGGATTTTTTTGCTGAACTTGGACGTCCACTTTCACAGCTGGCGAATAATTTGTGTCGCAGGAGACCTTCAAATTCTACAGGAAGCCTTTTTTAAATCATATTTTAGTAAGTGTCACTCGCTCTTGTAACATTTTTGAGGCTAGTATGTCCATGTAGCTATGTTTTCCAAGTTTTACTTATTGGCATATGCACGTGTACTACGTTTAGTGCGGCGTGCACGTACGTCGTACGTTTATAACTTATTGGCATATGCACGTGTACTACGTGTACAGTGCGGCATGCACGTACGTCGTACGTTTATAACTTATTGGCATATGCACGTGTACTACGTACAGTGCGGCATGCACGTACGTCGTACGTTTATAACTTATTGGCACATGCACGTGTACAGTGCGGCATGCACGTACGTCGTACGTTTATAACTTATTGGCACATGCACGTGTACAGTGCGGCATGCACGTACGTCGTACGTTTATAACTTATTGGCATATGCACGTGTACTACGTACAGTGCGGCATGCACGTACGTCGTACGTTTATAACTTATTGGCATATGCACGTGCAGCGTTTGTTGCACTTAACGCACGCCCGGTATACTATAGTTTAGCTCTTTTCTTGATTTAATGAAATTAAATAATTAGTAGTAACCTCCAGTCTGGCTTACAAATCTTGTGTCATTAAACCTACTTTCGTAACCCAATAGAAGGACACTGGACAATGGTTAGAGAACGACGAAACTTAATGTTCGATTAGGAGACACAGACAAGAACATGTAATTAAAACCCTAAGTAGTTTAGATTAATCCAGTCCTGACAAAAAGAGACACTGTCAGAGCAGGGGATTATCCTAATTTCCCGACCGTCATATAGATCTCATTATATTGGAGCTCCGTCCTAATGTTTTGCTATCAACTATAAGATCCAACCGGTAATCTTAAATCATAGAATAAACTCGGCTCATTTAATTCTGCAGTCCGATTCTCTACTAAAATATTAGGGATAGCGGTCCCGCTATAGATTAACGTGGAGCTTAGTCAAAGCAGGATTAAGTAAGATACTGTTATTATAACCGTTATAACTGTAATGATAACTGAATAATTGTATTGAATCGTGGTGATATTATTCATGCTATATACATAACAATTAACTATCCAGTCCTATGGCAAGTTGGACAATGGAATTACATGTATGTACCCACAAAACATCGCACAACTTGGCAGTACGCTACTGTTTCTAATTTCCTCTATTTCCAGCAAGCTGGAGCCTACTTACCCTGAAGAAACTTTACTAATGCTACCAGAGTCAATCTTCATTAACTTGGAGTACATCACTACATCATACCGTATAATAATAATCCAGGGGTCTGTCTTTAAATATACCAATGATAACGTTGGTATTCATGTACTTTAATGATGATACAAACAATAAGATGCTATATAATGTTTGGTAGATGTGGCAAATAACTCTGATACCATTATCGTGCAGACAGTTTCATTGTCTACATGTCTTATATCAATGCCAGGTTCATACCCACTTCATACAAACACACACCGATACAATATTAAGCACTTGTATCACAACAGTTACTTTTATTGCACCCGCGATTTCTTCGAGTTTTTTACTTTTTCCAAGAACTAGAGTCGCGGTCTAGCATATTTATGTTATTTACTCACACCTGACTTGTATTAAAGCCTAAGTTAAGTTCTGGAAGAAAAAACTAGAAATTTTTAATTAGATATATACATACTGATTTGTAGATTGACACTTGTTTTGCGGTTCCACTGAACTCTACCCTAACATGAACACATTTCTATGTTTTATTTCACAGTACCTAAGTAGATAAAAAACTTGCGTGTGATACCCAGCAAAAGAACTAGTATCGAGGTTGTCGCTTTTTCTGTAACTTGTCAATCCTTTTTAGCTTTATTTCGTTATTTTGTAACAAAGTTAATAGCTTTAAGTTTGATGATCTAACATGTTAAAAACAGGAATTTTCAACAGATTAACTTGTCACATTTATCATTTAACCTGTCAAAATAAATGTCATTTTTATATTTGCAAAGGATTGTCACGTTTTGTGTCAAAATAACCAAGAAAGCTCCCAATCAAATGAGTTCCTGAATAACCAGCTAGTTATTACTAGCGGATGCTAAAACTGTTCATCGCTGCACTTTACCGATACCCTAAACACAGCTTCTCGCAAAACGGCCTCCCGGGGAGTTGATGAGCGCGGAACGACTAACAGATGAAGTAATGAAGATTTCCCGAGATCAGAGAAGAGCCCGCTTTATCGTGAGAAAGGTTGAGTTGTAACAAGTGGTGTTAATCGCTCTTGTAAATGCTGGTTACAGTTACTACTTGCTTTTTTGCTCTTTATTACCTTGCATTTTGAGGAGTTTCTTGAAATCTTTCAAGCGTCTTCCATAGAATTGATTTATAAAATTTTGGATCGTGATCTATCAAGCTGATGAGACATAAAAACTACTTTATACCCCACTACATGTAGAAGATTACATCATGGTTTAACGGATTACGAATTTTGTCACGCAACGTTTTTCATTCTCGTATTAACCCTACAGTTTTTGATCTTCAATCTTCGTAATATAGGAGTGGCAATTTGTGGAAGGGATGAAAACTTAATACTTAAATATTCTTTAAGCCTTTATGCGAATGCCCCGAATAAATCTATCCAGAATTTTGAGGAACTCCGAACAAAGAGCGGGAAAACACTTAATCCTTGATTCCTTGTGGGTGGGAACTAATGTCTAACACTTAATGTCCTTACTGCTTGACCACTTCCTAAATCTATAAGGCACGGTGCCAGCCTCCTAGGCAATGATCTCTATGTGGTTTCATGAATTTTTGTTCCTTTAGTCGATAGTAAATGCTGCAAAAAAACCAAACAGAAGGCAAGAGGTAGATTTAAAAACTCACGACTTTGGTAAAGACAGTTCCTCCCACATTAAACCCAGTCGTCATTCATTTAACTTTTGAGTAGGAGGCCTGTAGAAACTTTCAAACCATAGAGCCGTTCCTTTACTCTTTTATTTGTGTTAGGGCGGTCAGTAATGATAACCGCAAAGTGTATATTTACACATATTTTGTTTGGGGTTGTGTCAGAGTTTTCCCTTGGCTCCGCTAAAACTCTAAAACTTTAGTCCGTGTAAGAATGTATCCTTCAGTACGTCCAGGGTGGTTTGATTTTACAAAAACTTCCTGGTTTGTGGCCTTTATTTGTTTTGTGGCCTGTATAGTAGTCCTAGTGTCTACAATATTAGATTGGAATTATAATCTGTACTCTTTGACATTTTTTGTAGCTGCCTTTTTGTAGTTATTTTTTGACCCTCTATGCTATAGCTAATTATTGTTGGTTCTACTCGAAGTTGCACGTTAACAATAATTGTTAGTTGAAAGCATTGCAATATGATACTGTCTGGCATAAAAGATGCACGTGCTTCCAATTTATCACTTTGAAGCACGTGCATCTGTTATTATCATCACATCCTCAGTTTGTTGTATACGACACAAGACAGTTAGTAATTCCAATCGTTCCCTGATCGCAACATTGTCATTATGTACATTATTACTGAGCATTTCTTGAAACTTATCACACCCATGCATTGTTGGCATGCTTGTCTGTGAAATTGCTCTTCTTCTCAGATCACTGGTGAAATTTTATCCAAATATTTGGCTGCATTTTATAGATCTTAATATCTATATGCAGGATGGGTCAAAAATAATTCCCATTGCGTTTTTCGCCAAAAACTTTCAGGTATAATTTACCCAAAGTAGAGAATCGTTAAATGTTCAAAATCAGACGAGGTTTAAATGGTACAATTTATAAATGTTTATCATCTCTGATAACGGACCAAGTCGGGGTATATAAAATTAACTTACTCTTAGCAAAATAGAACACTCACTTTGAGATGGTTTAGAACAATTTAGTTTGCAGAGTGAGACTGGAGAGTGAAGGTGGGGCGGAAGCCTGTCAACAATAAAGTGTTTGTCGATACGCCATTAAACGGGCACTGCCCACCTCAAGTATTGTGACCAATCCACTTATTTTTAACGACATGACTATGGAACAGGGCATTTATTAGCAGTGTAGATGTAATACTACAGAAATATTTCTTTTCTTTTCACATGACTACGCCTTCTTTAAAGGTTTTATAAATTCTTGTCCAGGTTTGTGAAACATTAGATAAAAGAGCCATAAACAAATTCGCCTCGAAACAAGAAGTATGGAATGAATTTCGTGAAGAACCCATGTATGTCTAGAATCTATCGGACTTAGATGTTACTTTTCGTCTTTGCTATGGTAGAAGAATTACTCAAAATCAAAACTGAATATTCATGTTAAGGTTATTGGAGGAATGGAGTTATGTTATGGAGAATGCAGATCAATATAAAGGTTGCACTGGGTCTGATAGTTAAATTATTATAGTTAACATTCATTATAGTTATCATAGTTGTTACATAAACTAGGTTTGATAAGCTGACATGCATAGATATCGAGATATCGGCGCCGTCAAAACTGACAAACACACGTGTCTTTCCACCTCTAGATTGTCTGACTTTTGTATCTTTATCTCCCAGATCTTTAAATGTTGTATAACATGTTTATAGATTTAGAGTCGTTATAGTACTAGCGCAGGCTCGATTGAAGCGACTGTTCCGATATTGAGACAGTTGACAACAAGCAACGTCGACATGGTCACGTTTATTACCATTATAGGAAGCTTATGGCAGACACTTGACTCTCAAGAATATCATGTTATTAACCCAAGACAATGTTTGACCAGTCCGTACAAAGAACCGTAGCTATTGGCTAAAATGTTAGAATGAGGTATAACCCGGGTCAATACAGCACTTTGCAAGATTAAATGTCAAGTTTCTTGAAAACATTAAGTTGAATCTCTAATTGGTCGAATATAATTTGTGCTATAATTTTCAAATTAAAGGTACATCGAGGTGCCCTTATGTTGCAAATGAATATTCCACAAAAATCATCCATAAATGGTGTTTCTTTCATAAGAGATAAGTTTGCCTGCAAAATCAAGCCTTCCAACATAACAGCGACATGAATTTTCTCGGATGAAAATTAGAACTTAATGAACAGTCGGGGTTAAGACACTAACGAAACGAGATGTCAAATTTCAAAGTGGAATAAGTGTCGAATATTTTGTCGCTATAGAAATACTGACTCGTTGCATTGGAGAATTTTCCTAATTTGGCGGCAATTTGGAGAACGCGCCTAATTGGACAGAAACGGATTTTAACAAGGTTATCATTCGTTGTAGTTCATTCAGCTTGTCAGAAAGTTTCTTTCATCACAGCTCTGTTTAAGATATCTATTGCATCATCATGCCTCCTACTTTTGAAAAATATTGATTTTTTTAAAACGTTTTGGCTGTTTGAAAATGTGGCTATTGTAACCATCGCACTTTATTTCTGTGCAGATTTTCAATTAACCGAGTACCAAACATGTTGCAACGTTTCAGCTAAATATGAATTTGACATCTGACAAGGACAATACCTATTTCACCCTTAGCCGGCTCCGCTGATCACATCGCTAATTAGCCCTGCTTCAGAGAACTGCACGTAATTAGGAGATGTAATTAGGAGAGGATATCAGGACTGGTATTGAACTAACTTTAGGGGGAGGTAGCTAGTCCTATATATAACTGCTATATTTTGGACTCATTCATTACAAAAAAACGTCCGCATTGAGGGTCAAAGATAGTTTGTTTCATCTTGATACTGGGCTATTCTGAATCTGTGTGTCTCTGTTTTGTTTCTGTAACCCCGACTAATGGTTTAAGGCTCCAGGAACCAGTATTAACTAATCACTTTATTTTTCTCTGTTTGTTCTAAATATTCCTATTAGAACAGTTTTATCATCTGTGAATCGTTAGTTAAACACTCATGTTTTCACTTTTAAGTTGCAAATATATATAGTCACACTGAAATTTCTGAAAATTTAAAATGAAACGGTTTCTTAACTAACCATCGGCAAATTAACTAATCATTTGTGAATAAGGGAGTTATTATTGTGACACAATTTTACAGAAAGTAAATTAGCTGATCAAAAGGCCGGTACCAATAAGTCAGCTACAGACAGGTTGAAGTAATAAAGGAGTAAACAGGTGTTTGAGGATGATGATTCCTTGATCCTAGAATTATAACTCACTCAGCTGCTTGATAAGGCCGAGGCGACATAGTTATAAGATACCATTATCAGACACTTAAGATTCGAGACAATGCGCCAAAGTATGAAGAATGAGTAATGGCAATGATTGGGTGCAGCTCTATATTAGGTTTGTTAGATCTGATGATAATGGAGTGTCGACTATTGGAGCAAAAGTTGATGTCATGTTTATTTTCATGTACATGTAAGACTGACATAAGGTAGAGTTACAACTATAGGCGTATAGACAAGTAAATAAAACTTGCTTTTGACGACGGGTTATAACGGCAAGAGAGATTATGACAAGTCACAAATTCTTTAAGGTTGCATCTTTTCTGTTCATTTTTGTAAACATTGAATAGTTGAGGTCTGATCAATTCCTCCACGAATATTCAATAAATTGATAGGTGAAGTTTCTCTCGTATGTATATTTAAACAACCTAAACATTTCTATTTTGTTCGTGCTAACAGCTCGCTTTATAGCCTTCTCTGCTAACCCTTGTATTTCCCCTGTTCTTTTTAATAAAGGAATGGCATCCTTAATGTTAATTTTGTATCGAGTTTTCTAGGCATAGGTGTCCTTACTATGATGGCGTTATCACGATATTGGATAGTAGACATTATTTTATTTGTCAATAATTTGTTTGTTGATCCTCTCGTAACTTAGCCCGAAAAAAACTGGTCAAAGTTGACGTCTCTATCTTCTATGGGCGAGCTGTGGGTTTTTAAACTTAACAGTGTATTATTCTAGTCAACGCCCATTTGCCCATTTCAAAAGAAAAAGGGCCGCCTGTTGGCCGAACTAGCCCACGTAATAACCTCCTCCTCCCTTGCCTCATAACTAGAATTTTGTGAGGGTTTAAACGGATAAGGGAGCCTATAAAAGACATCTGGTAGAATAACTACGATAACAACATTATTACAGTACTGTTATACTGCAAGAGTGATATAAGTCACAGATATCCCACTAAAACCGATCAACTTGCACACCAGCATGGAATTAACTCTCACAATATCATTTCTAAAAGTTCTGTATCACAGCTAGTTCATAATACCCATATTTATGAACAAATTATATTCTGATAAAAGTGATGACACGGACTGAACAGCAAATCACATGAAATTCCGATATCGCAGTTATAAAGTTCTCATCACCCACTTAAACTAATAATCATGTTTCAGGCATATTCACCCCCAGAAAACCTTCAAGTTCATTTTCGCATTTGTTACATATCTTCTGTCACTCTAAAGAACATTTATACTTGGAGGCTAATTATACAGAGGCGACCACGTACAACAAAAAATTTGGAGCCATCTTTGATATTAGTCGTTCAGCAATTATCTGTGTTGCAGCTGTCGGTCAACTGATTAAAGATTGCATTAGCTACAAGGGTCTGCGTTAAGAAATGAGAATTTGTGGTAGGCTGCATAATTCATTGATACTAGTGAGACCGTGCGTCAGCTATGTTCTCAACCAATCAACTGCAAGCATTTTCATTGGTGGTCCTCCCAAGCAGTTATGCTTTGAATTCGTCAGTTTTGATCTAGTTTTACTACTTTTCATGCTATTTGTTGTTTCTTCGTAAGTTAAAGGAACCAATGCGTGAGTTGAAATGATGCTTGAGTTGAAATGATGCTCCTCCATGGAATAAGGTTCAATTTTCCCGCTATTTGTACCCAAGATTTTATGATTTTTCGACGCTCAACCCTGACTAAGACACACTCCAAACTTCTCAAATGCAGCGCAGAAGGATTATGGTAGATTCTTCTTCCTCCAAAAAGGGATACCTATGGGAATGAAATGAAAGGTAACCAGGTCGGATACCATGGCTTACCATCTGCCACAGATCCAGATTTATAGGCCCTGCAAATGTAACAGTTTCCAATTTATAGGGCCTATCAGCGTCTCTGATTCATGGGCCCTGTCACAGACCCCAATTTATGGGCCCTGTCAACCTTCTTGATTTATGGGAAGATCGAACAAAGCAATACACATGTCCCTTATACTGATACATGGTGTTTATACCGATTACCGATATTATCTTATATCAGTATCGTTAACCAGAAAACTGCATCAGTCATCAGACAATTTCGTTACCATGATAATTACATCGGTCATCAGGAAGTACAGTTATTATGACAACAACATCAGTCATCAGACAGTATCATAACCATGAAAACTATATCAGACAGTATCGTTACCATGACATCTACATCAGACAGTATAGTGACCATGACATCTACATCAGACAATATCGTTTCCATGACAACTACATCAGCCATCAGACAGTATCGTTACCATGACAACTACATCAGCCATCAGACAGTATCGTTACCATGACAACTACATCAGACATCAGACAGTATCGTTACCATGACAACTACATCAGACATCAGACAGTATCGTTACCATGACAACTACATCAG
>JH152694.1:234888-270051 GCA_000226015.1 Mnemiopsis leidyi | reverse complement strand
TATCGTTACCATGACAACTACAGATGAGTTATCAGACAGTATCGTTACCATGACAACTACATCAGCCATCAGACAGTATCGTTACCATGACAACTACATCAGCCATCAGACAGTATCGTTACCATGACAACTACATCAGCCATCAGACAGTATCGTTACCATGACAACTACATCAGCCATCAGACAGTATCGTTACCATGACAACTACATCAGTCATCAGACAGTATCGTTACCATGACAACTACATCAGTCATCAGACAGTATCGTTACCATGACAACTACATCAGACAGTATCGTTACCATGACAACTACATCAGCCATCAGACAGTATAGTTACCATGACAACTACATCAGCCATCAGACAGTATCGTTACCATGACAACTACACATCTACATCAGACATTATCGTTACCATGACAACTACATCAGCCATCAGACATTATCGTTACCATGACAACTACAGATGAGTTATCAGACAGTATAGTTACCATGACAACTACATCACAGTGCGACTGGCTGTCTCGTGTCACTAATTTGTGTCCCGGAGACATGTCCGCCTAGCCATGTTGTGTCATTAACCGCAGGAACACCGGTCATACAGGAACAATGACCTGATTACATGGTTGTAATACAGCTAGCTAAATAGGCCATGGATACAGATTATCTATAGAGGACTCTGCTGCTTATTGGGGCCTACTTTATCACTTGCTGAACTGCCGTGTCTATACTTATTGTCTCACCAGTAGTGTAGCTAAATCTTACTACTAGGTACATAGCTAAGTACTTAACACTTATACTGTCCATATTACTATTTAGCTAATAACAAAGCCTATTATGAAAGTAATGTTGTTGAGTTTAACTCCAATGTTTAACTCTCTAAAACCGTCTCTAATAGTCAGTGTGAGTTATAACACGTGGCACACACGTGACATGGGTAAATTGTGTGAAATTGCTCGGTGTCTCTCGTCCCTAGTCCGTATTTTAATCGAAAATGCAGCTGTTTTTATTTCCATTACTCGACTTAACCACCCCTGCCACTAGCAGACTACTAAAGATTTTTACTAATCGTTGGCGAGGATTTTTACAGGTACAATATTCGGTTCTTAACGTAGTGCTTGTTGTCTAAGTAGTGCCGCAAACCTTTGCACCTGCCTGCAACTCAACAACATTTTATTCACTATCGCACAAGTTCTCATTTTGCATAGCAAATAGGCCCGGCCCCTAAAGTAGAGATAGAAAGTCAACAAGCAAACGTTGCTTAAGTTGTGAAATAGAGTGTAGTGTTACAGGCCAGGCCTAGAGGCGCTTCACAGAGACATAGTAACATTTCCAGCTGTTCTTTCGGCACACTTCTGTAGTCTGTATGCGATATAAAATATTTCACACTATCTTGCTTATTTCACGTTTTTGTTGAGCTGGTATATAATAATTCCAGATTCCGATTGTTCTTATCGTGTACGTAATACTTAACTGAATCCTCACAAGCAGTAGCAAGGGAATGGACAACGAGACAACAGCAGCGGGTAGCGCGACAGTAGTAGCGAGCAACGAGACGGGTGTTTTAGAGAACGGGACAGTCGCTCATCATTACAACCAGAGAGTTGATGTCGTCTTGGGTCTTACTCTCTTTGCCATGGCACTCTTCGGGTTGGTCAACTAGTGTTTTTTACATAATTGTTAGCTTTTATCATGACCATTATTTTACTATTTTGTAATATGTTCTAGCTTCTTGGGTGACATCCTAGTAAAGTTATTTACTATCTGAGCAGTGAAAACTAGAAATTTAAAACACATCCCTTTCTACCAGGTTGTTTGGTAACGGTTTCGTACTGTACGTCCTGGCAAAGAAACTGAAGAGACGTATAAACTACCTAACTACCTTAGTTCTCTTCCAGCTGGCCCTGACGGACTTTGTCGGCGTTCTTCCCACCTCCTTCATAGGCTACTGTCTGCTCCACGGACGAGACCTCCCCCCTCCAACCACTACTGTAACAATCGTAGAAAACATTATTGGCTGGTTGGGAATCGCCATGCCCCTCGCATCTATCTACATGGTGGCGATTCTCAGTTTTGGGCGATGCATCGCCATCTACCGCTCCTTCGACTACCCGGTAGTCATGTCGGAGCGGAACAGCTCCATCATGTGCGGGGCTGCCTGGCTGCTCGCCTTCGCGGTGGCGTGTCTGCCGTACTACGGGGGATACCAGTACGTGTACGACCCTCACATCTGCTTCATGTTCACCAGTATCGGTAAAACCTTCCCCAAGTTCTCTGAAAACCAGCTCCACGCCGTCTACGTAGTGATCAATGTCCTCCTTGTCATAGTCCCCGCTTTCTTCATGATATCCTGCTGTGCTGCAGTTATCATCAGGCTGAAGATCAAGGCTCACAAGGCGGCGGAGGAGGATAAGAAAGACGAGGCTGTGGCTCATGCAGCTAACACTGTCCTGCTAATCATGGTTGCTTTTATCATCTGCTACGGTCCCTACTTCTTGAGCACACTTATCAACCTGCTGGGACGGTTCAAGGCTATCGACAAAGACTGGCTAATAGTAAACCTAGGACAACAACACTTTGTCTATTTAACCATCGTGATCCACTTCCTCTTCATCGCTCTCAACAGCTGCATCAACCCCTGCATATACTACCTGCGCGCAAAGAAGTTCCGGGAGGACATGGCACTGTCCATGCGGAGGAAGATAAAGCGCTTCTCCACCAGTTTCACCAGGATGAGCAGTTTCAACATGCTGACTACACGGGATGGGACCGGCTCGCCAGTCTTTCAGAACGGAGACAGGAGACATGGAAACGGGTACAACCGGCTGAGCAACGGGAACGGCAAAGCACTCTACCGGCAGTTGACTGGCGAGACGAGACTTCCGCCTAACTACGCGGAAACAAAACAGTGAGACTGGCTGTTCTTCTCTAGAACATTCTAGAAGTACTCTACCGGCAGTTGACTGGCGAGACGAGACTTCCGCCTAACTACGCGGAAACTAAACGATGAGATTGGCGGTTCTTCTCTAGAACAACTCGAAAGAGAGAGAAAGAGAAACTGTGAAACTATCTAAATTAGCCGAGACTGAGAGCAAAGAAGTTCCTCTGGATTTAACAGGGGCACAGTGATTACATGATTGATTGATATTGCGATCGCCCAAATCTCAATACTTCCTAACTCTGCAGATATTGAGCAAGTAAAAGAGGGGTAGGGTACAATCTGCAGACATAAAAAGCTAATCGTACTGAGATTGAACAATAAAAAAAGCTGGGTTCAACTAGAAGACAAAGAAGTGTAAAGAGATAATGAACGCGTAAACTGTTTCATATGTGAAGTAACGTGTGTGTGTTTGTACAAAACGTTGGTTTTGTCTCTCAGCCTATAAGTTGTGTTTTTCCTGAGGGCACTTTTGACGAAATTAGTGTGTCCTAGAGGCCGTATATATATGTTTAATTATTATTTAAGCTAATTTATTGATTCAAAATTTGTTTCTTACTGTGTGATACCGCTGATTTACCGGCAACTGTGTATTTTAAATTGAGCTTTTCCAAATTCTAGTAAGGCACAATTGAATATGTAAAAAGTTTATCATAACTGTATGATCGACAGTTTACAACATCATTTAAAAGTGACCAAATCTCTTAATCTAATTGATACTTGGATAAGAAGTTCGATATTTCTGTTTTCCAGAATCACCGCGGGACACAATATTTATACGTGGAAGGATATGTTAGCTATAATGGACTGAAAAATGATTTGTATATGTATGTGTGATTTTAAGCTTCATATTGTATCATGCCTAAATATTTGATTAAGTAATACATAACGATAGTGTTCCTTGTTTTACCTTGGCATAAGACAAAATCTAGATGATCATTACCAACTGAACCGAAATGGAAATAAGCACCCATTAAACCAGCTCTTCAGCAAGTTGTAATTTAAACGGCAAAAAACTTACCGAAAATTAAAAACAAGTTCAATGTAGTAATCTCATTAAAAATACAAATCTTACCTTAATGATGACTCTGTGATCGGAATTCTCCACTAAAGCTTTAGTGTCAGCATCATAACCGTCCACCTGGACAAAAATATAATTTCTAAAGAAGTTTTTACACATCTGCAGATCTTAATAACTTCATCACTAAGATAAGCAAGTCAACTCCTAACAAACTTGTTATCACCAAATCTTAACGGTGAGGAAAAAAAGCTTATAGACCTGTGTCCGTATAAAGTTAGCTATCGCAGGAACAAAGGAACCCGGAATTTCAAGATCGTCTACTAAAATCTCAGAAAACTGCTCTGGAGTTAAGTTCTTTTCTGAAATAATGGCAGATCATCATATCTGATCTGGACTTCTAGAAAATTCTAGATAAATAATATATACATATTGTGTAAATACACTCTTGAGGTTGCTATATCATATCTCTGAGGGTTAATGAAATAAAAAAGTATCAGTTTAAGATACTCTAAGTGTAAGATACTTTCTACCGAGGCTAGATACGAACTAGAAAGTAGTTACCGTTCTTGTTCCACGTCAGAGTATCACGGAGTCTGTGTCCCTCCAGATCAATGTCTAGTCTTATAGGCACCAGGTACTCGTCTAATTGAGCAGCCTCGTGCATGGCTGCTTCGTCTATGTCGTTACTGATCAAGATTGAATTGGAAAATCAGTTAAACGATATCGGTTATAGGAGTTTTAAATTTAAGTGTTCTCGAACTTGTAATAAACCTACCTCCTACTGTTTCCAGATTAATGTGACACCGTTTGAACAAACAAATAAAATTATACTTCTCTCACATGATCGGACTACTGCGAACACGTTTAGTGAGAAATCTAGATCTGCTTACAGGAGTTGCTGTAGGTACCGCGTCTAGATGGTAAGATTGTGTAGCGGGCACCGTCTGAGGGATCCAGCCCGGCTGTGGGCGGTTACCTCGCGTTCGGCGGGCTGGCGTAGATGTTTCATCTTTCTGATGATTAAGTATGTTAATTGTTATTGGAAGATTGCTAACGCCTTGTTTGTTCGAAGTAGCCAAGCAGGAATTGGTAATATTGCAGTTGGAGGTTGTGATTTTAAACAAAAACTAATAGTTTAGCTAGTTAGACATTGTGCCAGCTCCACTTACAGTACACGGCACAATACACTGGCTGAATGTAAAATGACAATACATTTCAGCCAATGCTGGTATTATTCATCGTATGTTCCAATCTACAAAGTTTTAAGATAAACTGCAGTGCGCGCGATAGCCCTATCTTTATTTGCGTTCGGCGCCCGCGCGTGCAAAAATACCGCGAAATCTGAACAAAGGTATGGGCGGACGTGCCCGCTTCTAGGGAGGGAATCTAGAGTTGAAATAATAGATTATATCAAAGAAAGAATGATAATACTGTTAAATAACTTACAAAATCTTGTCCTTTAGATGGAGTAGCATAAACCTTAGTGTGATCGAACTTATACTGAAACAAGAAATAAGTTAATAGATACCATTTAGCAACTGGTATTAGTAAGGTTTTATAGTTGTTTAGTCAGAAATCATTCCAATCCAAAAGTACATTTTTAATCTCAAGATCAACAATCTTTATTAATTCCGAGCCCCGCTACAGTACACAGTGTAACTTAGATTAAACTGAGTTTGAAATAACAAAAAAACGACTAATTATACATTTGGCTGTGTTTTGTGTTTTAATTTACTTATTGTAATTAGTATTTACCTTTTCGTCCAGGCCATCTATGACGTCATCAATCTCTTGTGCCTTCACAAGTGTTATATTGTTGGTACTTTGAGCAGAGATCACTCCCTGAGCTTCGATCTTCTTTCTTTCTTCAAATGTAGCTTGTTTTCGCCAAAGTCCGGGGTATCTGATTTATACAGTGTGTATAGTGTAATCAATTTATACACTTAACAGTGTGTATAGTGTGATCAATGTATACACTTTACAGTGTACAATAGTTTACATTGTGTGTTCAATTTATAAAGTGTGTATGGATTGTATTGTAATTGTATTTTGTTACACCTGTATTGTGTGAACAATGCATATGTATAGAAAGTGTATGGGTGTATAGCGTGTATACAAGTTGGTTTATTCAATAGGCTTGCTATGCAACGTATGGCATAACAGGCTGAGGTATGAACACCCAAAACTGAACATTAAATTATTGAAATTGTCATTGCTGTTCTCTTATATAACTCTTTTACTTTTATAAAACAACTAACGCTAAGCATCTAGTCATAGATGTATGTACAATAGTTTCATATTATACATATGCATATATGCAGTTTATATGTATGGATGTATTTTTGTTCCATTTAAACTGTGACAAAGCCTAACAATAGAAAATTGTTTTTCACCACTATCAACATCGTACGAGCAAGTTTCATTATGGCACTTGTATGAAGCCATACAGACAGAATTTTCCCACGTTTTTCACGGGGCTTATCATTTACAACTTAAATTTAAAAAAGAGGCGGAAGAAAAAACCCGTACTTCAAAACATAAAAATCCGTAAAACCACGTACTTTCTGTAAAGTAAGCCACGTGTCATCTTGAGATGGGTTCCAACTTCACTACCAATCATGTAGAATTCCCCCGAGTCGTCTATCATAAATCTGTCGGGTTTTCGTCCAGTAGTACTGATCGGTTCGTCCCTCTCGTCTTTATCTTTAGCTCGTCCCATATCTTGTTTGCACGAGGGGCTAAGTAATTTTTAGCGTTTTTTTATTTTTTCTGTTGCGATAGTTTTATAGTTGTTTGTTTGATCATGACAAAATGCCGATGGAATGCGTAGAATTTTCTGTAATTTCAAAACGTGACAGTAAATTGACATTTGCAATGAACGCAAATGTTAAATAAGAGACATGTTTCAGAAGAGAAGACTTATTATATTACAGTTCAACGAAAATCAGCGGAGTAAAACACATAAGCGTGCAAATAAAGGAAAATGTTTAATGAGTAACTCAATCTACCAATAAAAACGTATAAAACCAAAATCAAGGGAATATCAAATCATGAGAAGAGTATCTAAATTTTCACTTCTTGAAAAACAAAAGTTCTATTAAATCATGATAATACCATGTTTCTTAGCGACGATCTAAGGAAAAATGGCACTTTTATTGATTTGTGCAAATTGTCTTTACTTTCTATAAGTGTTAAGCTTCCTTTTATTGCATAGAGAATTACTATTTGGCGTTTCTATCAATGGAGTGATAAAAAGTCGATTTTTCCCGCGACCGTCAACAAATATTTTCATAAACTTATACCTATTTCTCGATAAATATTTAAATAATGCAAATATTAGCAAATATTATCAAATAAATCAACCTAAAATCAGCCTAATTGTAAACCTAAGAGTTGATTTCAGTTCTACCCACTATCTCGCTCAAAAAAACCCGATCAGCTTAAACGTTATACTGCCCAATAAGGATCGTTCACCAATGACGTCATCAATATTTTGGCATTTTTTACACCCCCCTCTGTAATCTAACTAAACCCTCTATGATGACATTATCACAGTTGAAACTCGCTCTCGTTTTGATCATGAATTCAGTTTAAACACAGTATTCCACTAAATTTCTGTTTTAACGAGATCAATTTACCAAATGACTATTTATTTACATGAAAAATAACCTTCTGAATTTGTAGATTTTGAGAAAAATATGGGTGAATCCTAAATATCTACCAAACATTTTTGGTGACGTCAGCACTGGCCAAACCCCTTTCCACCCTCATCATTATTTGGAAACCCCCTCCCGTTTTTCGGTGATGACGTTATTTGCTAACGACTCTTGATGATAAAATTTAATAGCTAAACTGCTAGATAGAAAAGTTTCCGTTCGCACATAATTTAATTAGCCAAACTTTAATTTTCTTTTATTTTGTGGATATTCACTTAACATAGACTTATAGCAGGTATATGCCTTACTTACTATAGATTCTCAAAAAATTCTTCAACTTGTAGCCTTTAAGCATAGAAGCATGTTCTTATCTACTTATTTACCAATAACTTGCTTTGAACTTTTGAACTGAGACATGAATGTCACTGGATTCTTGAAAAATCGTTAGTATTTCTAAGTCTGACCAAATCGCTTGCACGAGTTTCTCCTGTTATCGAAATTCTTTGAACCAACTGGTGCGTTTTAATAGTTCTATGTCTTCAGTTGAATCAAGAATTTCGGTAAGATACAAAATAAAATTCAAACTTCTGTATAAAAAAGCAAATTAATTACGGCGGGTACAAAACATATCAATCTTATATTTTGTGGGACTGCAGCAAACAACAAAACTTGCTCTCTCTTTTTCTTACTTTCTTAAGAACTAAATACTTAGACATGAGCCCACGTCACATAATAGATAAATGCAGTGGCCGACGTCCTGCCCCAGAACATCGTGCCCCAGAACATCGTGCCCCAGAACATCGTGCCCGAAAACATCGTGCCCCAGAACATCGTGATCGTGCCCCAGAACGTTGTTACCCAGAACATCGTGCCCCAGAACATCGTGCCCCAGAGGCCAGAACGTTGTAACCCAGACTGTTGTAACCCAGAGATTTTGACCCAGCGACGTCCTTCTCCAAAACACACAACTTTGTTAGAGTTAGGCCGGAGCAAAATATCCGTTGGACAACGTGTTGTGGGGCACGATGTTTTGGGGCAGGACGACGGGAACCGATAAATGCTCTTTGAAAACAAATCGCTACTGAACTCGAACCGAACTTGTAGACTACACTCAAGCTTGATGAAATAAATTAAGATTCATTTTGTTAACTACACTTATATGTTTAAAAGTTTATACTTGCTCGAGCACTTAGCTTAATCCCACATAAATTTTAAAGTATTAACCTGCCATTAAATAAAACAATGTTCGGATCAAATTTCAAGTAATTGGCCTTGCAATATTATATCTAACACAGCTCCAAATTCAGCAATTGCGATAAGAAATGATGATCTGCTAGACGAAAACTAAACAAAAACAAATAGATTGATAAACCAACTAACCAAGAACTTATTTCGGTGAATTAAATGAATCTTTAAACACTTAACTGATGAATACACTAGCGATATACTTAAATTGATTTTCTATTCTCTGGTATTGGATTGTCCGAAAATCTTAACCCGCTGCTTAGCGCTGGTAAGCTTATTTACTTTCTTCCACAAATCTAACATACCTAGAAACATCAGAAAGCTGATGACATCTTCCCTCACTTTCAAAGAATTGGAACTGGAAGCTTTGTTGCAAATCTGTGCTAAAATACGTAAATTCGAATCGCAGAATTTGATTTTAACACATCACAGTAGTAGTATAATTAGTCTCACGACCAATAAGAAATAGACAGTTTTAGGTGAGGTTAACATCAATACTTATGAGTAATGTCTAGATTCAGAATTTGATGAGGTCGATACGAATTCTGCGAATTGTGAACTTGTAAAACAAAGAAATATTCATACTTCCCAGATCCAGATGCAAAACAAGAGTGGTATTTTCATAAAGACATGTTTTCTTACATGAGCCAAAGTTACTATAAATCATTACTGACATTTTCGGACATTCCAAACAAAATAGCAAATCATTAGAACAGGTAAAACGTTAAAAATCTTCCCCACTCTTCCCCAAATTGAAGAAATGGGGGCTTTTGAGGGTCCATAATGACACGACTGATAAAATATTCCTACAGAAAAGGAAAATCACACACTCCTTTACGTTCAACAGCAAATTAGAACGCTAAAACTTGCTGTGCGGATAAAACAAAACTGCAATAGATCTGCCAGTTAATTTCTAAAATCACTCACATTGAATTCTATAACGAACACAACAGCTGAGAATCTCCTACTGTCGAACAGAACACTGGCGTTCATTTCAACCTTACTTTCGAGTCTCAAACAAAACTCCTCAAACAAAATCTCCTAAACAGCGCTAGCACTGAAAATCGCCCTACTACTAGCAATATAAAGATTACACTAATTATCAGTCACTCGGACAGTCAAGTCACTTCTCAGACACTTGTGCTGATTTTGCTGCAACTTTCAGGTGGAGGAAGGAGAGCAGGAAGAGAAGGAAGAGAAGGAGGAGAGGGAGGAGTGGAAGGAGAGGGAGGAGCAGGGCTGGGGGGAGCATGAGGAGTGGAAGTAGACTGATTGGGATCGTACAGGGGGTGACCTTCCTGTCCTACCGTATCCACACTTCTCTCTTCTTCTCTTCTCCTCAACTTGTTCAACACAAAGTGTCTAAACCTACTGTTGGTGGCCACGTAGATGAAGGGGTTGATGATCACGTGTACAGACTTAGCGTAAGTCTGAAAAAGTCCGAACCAGAGGGGTACATATTGTCCGGTAGACTTGAGGACTATCATGACGAAAATGGGGACGTAGGAGACAAGGAAAGCCCAGCAGATGAGGTTTACGGTGATGATGGAGCGGATGTGAGGCATGAGAGAGACACCCACAGAGAGAGTGTGCACACATATAGTGTGCATTATCTTGACGCTGGTGAAGAAGACTATCACCATGGGAACAGCTACGAAGACCACAGTGAAGACTTTTGTGGAGTTGTAGAGAGTGGTCCCTGCTGTTGGAATGTGGTTGGAGGACGTGCAGATGTAGATCATGGGTGAGTACGTGGCGTACGCGCCCGCTATAGCCCAGTACAGCACCGGTATCGTCACCACGAACCATATCACTGAGATTAGCACCTTGACGTGGGTCACCGTCACGAGCTTCCTCTGATCGGGAGGCTTCTTGAGGACCCACACTCTGTAGCAAGCTATGGACATGATAACGAGGATCTCCGCCAGGAAGGGTATGTGAGAGCTGAAGAAACCTACAAACCAGCACAAGGTGGAGCCGAAGACCCAGCGGTCGAAGACGAGGGTAACCAACATGGGGAGGTAGTAGAGCAGGGAGATGAGGATGTCCGCTAGGGCTAGGTTCTCTATGAAGGCTAGAGTCGTGTCGTCCATCGAGATAGCGCCTGAGTGGGAGAGAGGTGTTCGTTAGTAGGGGAAAGTTTCTTAAAATTATTAGTAGAATTTTACGCGGTAAAATATAACTTGATTCATTATCTAAAAGAAATGAACTGATGCCGATCAAAATTAAACCAAATGTCACTGACCATGCCTGACCGAACAGTAGAGGACGCAGAGGTTCCCAAACAGTCCTATAATAATGACAAGAAAGTTGTACGTCCCCAAGAAGAGCTTAGTAGGCAGGTTTAGAGCCAGACTTGTTGGAGTCATGGTGGCGGTCTGAGCAGCAGGGTGGGGGTTTTAGGGGCTCCAGCCCCAGCTGCCTCAAACCATCCTATATGGGGAGTAATGTTAGAGGTCGGGGGAAGGAGAGTGACAGAGCGGATAGGGTAGTCACTAGTCTCACAAAACCGACAGTGATATTTGGAATTTAATAAATATTTGAGTATTTTGTGATGCTGGCATATTATCGGGGAGATTATTTTCTTATCTTTTTGATAATCTCATTACAGAGAGAAAGCGAGGGAAGTGCATTAGTTACGGCATAAATATACAGTCTGACTGACAGATAACCTACTGCTAAGTAAGCGTACAACTCAACATCTTGTAAAACAACTGTAAGCTTAGAGAGAAAATAGACTTCGAAGACTTGGAAAGTAAAGTTCAGTGTCAGATCAATCAAATAAAGCAGCTTGACAAAACCATACAGTAACAGTTGGACACACCTAACACACACACACACACGGTCTCATTTTATTACGACACCAAATAATCAAATCTGGAGGTGGAGGACAGGAGACTGTACAGAAATACAAATATCAGCTGGTCACGTGACCTAGAAGCAGGGTTTGGAGACACACACGGTAATTGATATTTACGTGACTCTGCAAGAGCAGGAGATAAGAGAGTGAAAAGGTTGGAGTGGCGAGAGGTGCCCATGTTCCGACATAATGTAAATATGCAGGAATTGAAGAATGTTGAAGGAATGGAGGAATCTAGCATGGCTGCACTCTGCAGCTGGTAGAACATAGCATGTCTGGGCTGCGATAAACTAAACAAATACGGATTCACATGGTTTCTGGTGGTCCAAGTGGAAATTATGTGGTCCAAGTGGGAAATTATGTGGTGAACATTTACTGGAGCGGATAAACGACATCAGGTGGTCAGGGGTCAGCCTCGACTGAAGAAATTCTAGCTTTTTTTATCGTGAAAATGGTAAAGTTCACTCAAATGGGAAAAATACAGAGAAACAATAGAGAGAAAGAGTACGTTACTGTTAGTCGCAGGTGAGAAGTAAAAGATAAAACAAAGAGCGATTACCAATTAATCAATCACAGAGGTGGGAAGGACACCTATACAACGTACTTGCTCAGACAGCTTCAAAATAGGACCTGTCTTAAATAGGGTCTGTCTTAAATCTAATCAAATTTTCGGTAAAGACTAAAGAGCCTCCTGCGGCAATTTTCACATATTATTCAAAAATGGAACCGTTACGATAAGAATTATTTCTGGCAAGCAGGGAATTAGGCCACATTAGCGCTGGGCTGTTATCAGCTTGACATATGTGTAAATTTATGTGGTAGTTAGAAAATACTAGAATATAATTTGATGGTTTGTTAATAACTTGGCATCACCCAGTCAAATAACTTGAGTTTTTCCGAAGGGCTAGTCCCGAAACCTGAATATTAAGATAACTTGGAATTTTATTCTTTTCCCGTAAAATGATAACACTATCTTAGAAGCCAGAAGAGCCTTTACAGAAAACGGTTTAACAATTCAATGATAACGTATAATAACAAACCCAGAAAATTCAGGATCAAGCTTAACCATGTTAACATGATCGCCGCACAACAAGACTAATCGGAGTACTAGGAATTGCGGATTGATCGACCCTTAAAATAGATTCAGTTTAGGAGAGTCATCCTGATAGACTTTACGTTATAAGTGACGATTTGATATAACCTATCTACCTATAACGGAGGTTTCGAAGGATACTCTGGAAGTCTATATGATCATATAGCTCGGTAAAGTTTTAGCTTCCCATTGGTAGATTAAACCACGAGATTATGTCACGTGTATTTGGTCCTGTCAAATAGAAGCACTGCTAACACGTACAGGTTGTCGTGACGTCTAGTTCTCGAGGAAGCTGGTAGAAATGGATAGATTAAAAGTTTCTTAAGAATTTGAGTCTTAGAACCGTGCTACATGACACAATCGAGACGACATTCTTTAGCTGGTAACTCTTGTCATGATATTATTATCTACATTTGATCCGCTTCTTCATCACTCGCCAGGTCATCAGAAGTGCCTGTCCATTTACAATTTTAGTGATGTTTGTTGTTCAAAATTTCTGATTTTCACGTTCGTGACAAGGTAAACGAGCTCGTTTCAGGAAATGTAAGTCGACGTTTCAATGTTTAGACTACATCATATTCAATAATCATCATTTAACATGCGACTAATAAATAATGTTCCTATCCGGAAACTACATAAAATTTTAGTACCATAATCTAGTTCAGACAAGTGACAAAATTTGTAAGAATTCGCACATCATCCTCAGCCTTGTGAATAAACCTTTATCAGTAACGATGGCTATATTTCTTTCATCTTTGCTCTAAAACACTTTTGGCCTCGTATTCCACACGCAGAGGGCTTAACTGATGATTGTAAAAAGACAGTAACTATTAAACCTAAATTATCCAGCTGAAAGAAGTTTAAAGTGAACTCGATAATTAGCTAAAAATACAAAAGAAAAACTGCGTGCAGCAAGAAACACACAAAAGAAATAACCAGTTCAGAATAACGCGAAGAAAGAAATTTAAATGCGTTCAAGTGAGAATAGGTAACGAAGGCTAACAGACCTAAGCGCTTATTATACAATTATGTTATAATATAAATAAATATAAATTACAAACAACATCGTCTGTCGATTATATAAATTCCAAACCCGAACTGTGAGTACACAAATAAACTAAGGCGAGTAAGACTACACTAAGAGAATTTACAAAATGACAAAGGCCAATGAGCTGTTGAGAGGTTTAAACTCTTGTAGCACATTGAAACGGTTATATTCAAACCGTCTCATCTGCTCTTGAATCTTGTACTCTTATAACCTTATAATGGAGAATGTATCATAGCCGATATTTAACGTCACTTAAACTGATGTTAGCGGCGCTCAATCAATTCATTAAGTCATTACTGGGAAGCTGGTGTCTACTTCTGAAGATCAGAACTCAATCAGGTGACTTCCGGAGTCCGGGAAGAGGGAAAGTGAGTTGCATGTCATGAGGTGTGATGTAACAACATCACTGCCATGGAATTACATCACTTTAATGATGACGACTTAAGTTTGACCCTGTGGCTGCAGTTCGGGAGTGCCTAGTCCTTTATATAATTAGGGGTGTTGGTCGTTCCGTTAATGTACTAATTACTTATTGAACTGATTACATGAAGATAAGACGTGACACCATGATTAAAGAGATCGATGACGGCAGGACCCTGATCTTGATCATATTCGTCAATTCTTAGACGTTTACCTTACACAAGCACTTACTTTATTCACACAATTCTTTGAAGACCGAAATGAAAAAGAATAAATCTGAAATGCAACATGGCCAGGAGCAGGTGAACAATGTGTTATCACTAAAACTATGTGCTCAACGACTATCATTGGTTCCTTCGTTCAGACAACGTGTGGTCCTCTATCCAACGATCTATCAATTATAAGCGTCAAGTAAGACTATATCGAAAGGAAACGACTTCAAACAGTAAGTAATCAAGGCCATTGCGTCGCGTTGATTCTAGCAAAAATGCATTAGCATACTTCAATTCCATTCTCTAGAAATTTATGAAATGCTGGGTAGGATTATTGAAAAACAGAAACTGCCACAACTAACATCCCACAGCTTTAGCCACAGCTTTGATGCTTTAGCAACAATTTCTGAAATGAAAAATTGCTAAAGAGTGAACTAGTAAAATAGTCAATTAGTAAGAGGACAGAAAACGAGGAATAATGGAACTTCTCTCTGTTCTCTCTCTCTAAAATGGTCGGCGGCGCGATTTCACCCAGAGAGCTTTCTGACCGGGTCCCTTGGGGGAATTAAGAAAGTGAAGACTAGGTTACTCTTAACTGGATGTATACACAGCAAAACAACATGAAATTCACTCGAACTATTGCCATATATAGATATAATATTTATATGGTCTTAACTCGTATCTTAATTCTAACGTGCATGCTTTTATTTCATAGCTACTTTAACTGGTGAAAGGGTGGACGCAAGAAATAAGTAAAGGGGAGTAAAGTAGAGTACTTATACTATGCTTAACAAACCTCAATAAGCTACCTGCTACAACTGCTAGTTATTAATGCTTAACAAACCTCAATAAGCTACCTGCTACAACTACTAGTAATTAATGCTTAACAAATCGTATTAATAATGATAACGATTATAATGATAATTTTGCCCAACGCATTTTATTTAGGTTGTTGAGGAATGAAATAGTAAAACATTGGCCACAAGTATTTAGAAAACAGTTAAACATTGGCCACAAGTATTTACAGTAGTAAAAAGTAAAATGTCATTGGACACTACTAAAAAGATCCCGATAAAATAGCAACAGACTTTATTTATCGATATATCGGCGTTAAGTTCTTCATCTCTGATGTAATGGTATTGCAGACGATAGAGCGGCAAGGTTACTTCAGAAAAGTATAACTTTGTAACTATCGGGTACTTAGACGTGAGACATTTAGCACGTTCTGATAGGAGAACGCGGAGGTAAACTGTTCAATTGTTCAATAAGTAAATAGTTAAATAAATAAGTTAAATTGAACAAGACAAGGTATGGAGTATCACGTTTTTGGAAGATTCCAATAAAACGTTGACTTAGAGTATGATAATATTTACAAAGGAGCCAATGTTATAAAACAACATTTAGAAGCGTTTACCGCAAACGTAACTGATAATTATGCCTAACGCAAATTTTATTTAGGTTATTGAGAAATGACGACATGCCAATCGGTTGACAAACTAGTGGGCGTTGACAAGTGCTAGGGTACCCCTGTCTAGTCTACTTCAATATCTATAGAGCAGACATACAACCACACATCAGCACTGCAACATGGATATTTGAACAATATGACATATGTCCATTACTGGAGAATAGGTGGTTCGTGTTGTCGTGTTGCGATCCTGTCCCACAATGTGTTCGGAATAGTCAAAATTGTTGCTACATTGACAATAACACGTGCACATAATGATGTTACCATGACAACAGCACGTGCACATAATGATGTTACCAAGGCAACAGCACGTGCACGAAATGGTGTCGCTAAGGCCCAACAAGCCTTACAAGTTCTGTTTTGGATCGCTATATTACTCACAACATAGACCAGGTCATCTGACTTATCTCAGCATAATGACACAAAGATTATCTCCTTGAATAGTGACAGTTTTGTGTCTCGTTGAAACGTCGTCTGTATAATAGACCCTTGTTTAACACACATATGTACACATATGTTTAAAGATAATGGCAGTGAGCCCCACTGTCGACAAGATTTATTAATAGTTCGTACTTGTGCTGCAGTTTGATCCTTGATTGGAATTGTATCGGAACTCAACTGTTCGTTACATAATGGCATATACAATTGAGATTTATAGAGCTGGCACAGTTCCCGAACTTCTTTTAACAAGATTTAAGCTAAGATATCCGAAATGTGCGATTCTAATGCTTTTGCTGTTGAAAATTCTATTGAGAAATCAAATCAAGGTTATCTTGACAAAGCTATTTCTACAGGAATAAACTCAGCCCTGTAAGAAACAAGCCTTTTCACTGACAACTACAGTACTGTTCAATGAGAAGAGGTAATCTTAACGAGATAACTATGTCAAGTTACGAGATAACTATGTAAAGAAGTTAAAACGTAAGGTTCAACTAAACTTAACATTCCACTAAATATTGAACTAATGAACGAACTTTATAGACTAGTAACTTGTAATGGGAGTCGGTACTTTGTCGAAATAGCTAGTTTTCAAGAAAACTGCCGTTGTAATGTTAACAACATGAGAATTCATCAAGTTCTCCCATTAAGCTATAACAAGTAACAACATGAGAAAAGTGCAATTGATATTACAGGACTAACAACAGAAGTATTTATAAAATAGAGCAAATTCTAACTGTTGGCATTAAAACAAAGGAGTAATACTACAATAGCACGAAAAACTGGCAACTATTGAAGAGACTAAGAAATGAAAGTCCAGAAGAATACTCCAAATTCCGACAGAATGAAGTAAACAAAACAAGTTTCCCAGTTACCAGAGACAGAAAATAGGGAAAGAAAATCTTACAAAGGAACAAAGACAGAGGGCTAAGAGGCTAGCAACAACAAGTGAGGAACAGCAATCAAGTATACAAATGTACACAAATAGGCACCTTCTCAGTGAACAAAGTGGCGACCCAGACCACACACACACACACACACAGTACACACACACAAGTATAACAATTACAACTAACAGCAACTTCCGCCACCACATAACTTCTACGTTATTTCACTATACGTTATTTCACTATACGTTATTTCACTATACGTTATTTCACTATACGTTATTTCACTATACGTTATTTCACTATACGTTATTTCACTATACGTTATTTCACTGTACGTTATTTCACTGTACGTTATTTCACTATACGTTATTTCACTATACGTTATTTCACTAGTCTTTCGAAACTTCACATGACTGTACAACCAGTATATATACGTATACATATGCACTGAGGGAGTAGGTATAGGGGCCCTCTGCTGGATATCCCAAAAATCCTAGAAGTACGTACCTAATGAATATTCAGGAGAGTTGTTGGATGTCCCTAAAAACCTAGAAGTGGGTACCTACTGAATATTCAGGAGAGTTGAAGAATAGCACGTGTTTTGGTATCATTATACCCTACTGAATCGTACAGTGAGAAGAAAACGGTGGACAACGGTGTGGAACCTTATAATTCTACAAAATAGAGGGCAACATAGGATGGGGATACCCATGACAACAATTGTGAATAGGATACAAAAATAGTGAATAAGACACAAATAATGGGACTAAGGACACAATGGTACAGGCAGGGGTACAATAGTACAGATTGAAATTGGTTTATGGACAGAGGACTTTAAAAGCAGTTCATCAGGAACCAAGCTATCGTCAACTTCACCTAATAACTTAATCATCACTTAACAGAAAAAATAACATCGACAAAGAAGCATTTTCAAGGACAACTAAACATTTAAACAAATCTACTCAGTAGCAGACTTGCCCATCAGCACAATATGAAATATTGAAATAACCATACATTGCAGCTGAAGAAGGTTTGAAACACATGAGAACTCTGAGGGAAATAAGTATCCAGCAGGGAGCACACATATATGTGTGCCAGGTGGTAGAAAAATATGAGGAACTTCACACACAAAACCAATTAAGATGTACGAACCTCACGACATTGTGGACTATCTAAATGCGTTTGTTGAATTATCAGGGAATAAAATTTTAGCGAAATCTATCAGATAGGATAAAATTGCTAGTGACCAGACGTCTTGATGCCCTACATAGAAGTCTGAAAGAAAACACAAAACAGCAAGGCGAAGATAAAAATTATCTCCGGCTTTCAACAGATAAGTAAGTTGGTGCAAACATGCCACTGAAAACACATGATATGTATGTGGTGACTGTCTGAACTGATTGAAATAGTATTCACTAAAACGACAAATTATAATGAACATGGCGAAAAGAACAGCTAGATAAAACTTCTCTGTACTAATTAGAACGGAAAATATGGGGGAATCCAGACAAGTTCGAGAGGGCTTCATGTTTGAAATTAGAAGTAGTTAAGTTCTCATCTTGTACACACGCCAGCCACACGATATGACATTACGCGAGGAAACATGGTCCCGGGTCGGGGCAAGTTATCACAAACAGGCTTCACTAAATAACTAGGTAACCATGGTAACAGGGTACCAGAATAACCTGTAACTAGGGTACCATGGTACTAGGTAACTAGCCAACTAGGGTACCCGGTACCAGGGTACTAGGTTACCATGGTAAAAGGGTACTAAGTAACTTGGTAACCATGGTGACAGGGTACCAGAATTATATGTAACTAGGGTACCATGGTACTAGGTAACTAGCCAACTAAAGTACCCGGTACCAGGGTACCAGGTTACCATGGTAAAAGGGTACTAAGTAACTTGGTAACCATGGTGACAGGGTACCATGGTACCATGTATCATGATACTCGGTAACTAGGGTAACAGGGTACTAGGTAATTAGGGTAAATGTGTACTAGGTAACCATGGTAACAGGGTACCCGGAAAAAGGGTACTAGGGTTCTAGTTGACTAGGGTGCTAGGTAACCATTATACTAGGGTACTAGGTATCTGGGTTTTACTGACTTACTAGGCGGTATCAAGTTATCGGGAAAAAGCAAAACGGGCAACGGCCAAATCAAAATCAGTCCTTACACCCTGATTGAGATATCAGCCTTCTAAATTTTAAATTATAAACTTAATGAGTCTGAACTGTAGAGACAGATATACTTTAATAATAACTGTAGAGTATACTTTAATATACGCCATGTTAGTCGCTATAGCGACAAAAGAACGCAGGTAATACAAGTTTATCGGGGACGTATTAATGGAGATCATGTACGATAATAACACACAATACCTAATCAAAATTATGATAATTATAATATGTTAGGTGTTATACTGTTGTAGTTATCAGGTTTATAAATCTTTCTCTACATAATATAAGTTCCTTTGTTTGATAATGAGCTTTAATATAGTTACAAGATTTAATCAACTAGTTACCTTTCTTAAGAACGCTGCCCTGATAGGTAATTGCACAGAAACAATTAATCTAAAATACGAATGCTTTTTTACAAAATTCTTCAGATCTATTCAGCAAATTTAGAATGTTGAAGAAATCGATTTCCTTTACAAAAACTAACCCAATACCTAGCCTTTGCAACATCACCCGAAAAGAACATTAAAAAATACCAAACAACCGACTTTGACGGAGACTGAGGGAAAATCAAGAGATGGAATGTGGTTATGATCAGCACTAAACACTTTACTGACAAGATATGTCCTGACCTGACTGTATAACAACGCAAGATTATGTGGAACGAATTAACGAAACTGTACAAAAATAGCATAGAATCAATGTCACGGTATAATAGGTGTTAAAGCTTTTAAGTTACAGTAATAGATCTCCATTTATTTGTCCTTTTTTATAGAGAAATTTTAAAGAATGTTGTCGTGTTAAATAATTGTGCTATAAACTTAAATTTCTCAAATAACTCTCTTGAGTTCGGGAAAGTGCAACAAAAGTATCGGTTACTTGCTACCTATTACTGCTTTTAAGTGAGTCATGCTAGATTGAAAGTGGTGAACGATGGCTCCAAATCAAAAAGACGTCATTAGTTCGAGAAACTGCAATAAATGTTTATAGTTACTGATGTTCTCCAACAAATAGATACTGCAATAAATGTTTATAGTTACTGATGTTCTCCAACAAATAGATACTGCAATAAATGTTTATAGTTACTGATGTTCTTCAACAAATAGATACTGCAATAAATGTTTATAGTTACTGATGTTCTCCAACAAATAGATACTGCAATAAATATTTATAGTTACTGATGTTCGCCAACAAATAAATCGCAAGCAGGGTCGGGGATATCTACGAGTCAATGTACAGCCAAATATGCAATCAATCTGTCCAAAATTTCACTTCTGTTAAGTTGGAGGAATGCTAGATCTAGCATTGCTCATCGCTCAGTAAGCACGACCCTGTTTCGCAATGACAACGACAAAACAAAGATTGGGAACCGTGAAGCAAGAGATGCGATAACTTAAAGAACGAAATCAGACTCGATTTTGAAAGAGACTTTATGCCTCCCAACAATAAAGAAGTGGTAATTTAACGCTGACATATCATGCGCTAATTATCGAAACTAACTAACGACGTGAGTTGCATGTGAGTAATTTCCATCAGCCCTCACACAGACACACAGACACAAAAACGAACAGACATTGACAAACACACGGACTTACACACTTCACACTAATGAGCAATAAGGGAGGAGGAGGAGGAACAATTCAGTTAGAGCACATGGTCAGATCTTATTTCAAATGTAGTTTGACTAAGTTTGGACTAAGTTAGAGAGACTGAACGAGAAGTGAACACTATAAAGCAATTATGTAGAAGATGAATTATTATATCTAGGTTTAATTGATTTAGCAGGAACTTATAAACCCAGGTGGGTTTATATTAGAAGTGTATCATGGTTGTGTTCTTGAAATTGTGTTCTTGGAATTGTAAAGTTGCCAAATATATACAATCACAACTGCAAGGGAACTACCGTCAATCCACCAAGTTTTAACACTTGATTTAATATGCAACTAGTTCTACATAATACACACGATAGAAAAGTGTCTTTATTCCGAGTCCTATATTTGCATAAGATCACATGATTGAGCGACCACTAACAACAATACTTCAACACTGTGCTCAGACACCGTTATCACATCAGAGAAGGGCATAAAGAATGGAATATCACGGGGACTCGTGAAATACAAAGAATATATGTGGATGATTAGTCAACAGTGACTGTTTGACTAATAATGGGGTATAACTATAATCTATTATGTATAAAGCTAGCGAATATTGAGAATAAACAATATTCTGAATAGCGGGCTGAATCTGATGGGGCGCAAACAAAGTAAGAACAATGTTTTTCTTTCTCACTAACTTAAACTATAACAATAGACACGTTGAGACAAAGATATTTGTATGAAGAACACAAAACTAACTGCCCCGGAATTGAACTTCTGCAAAGGCAACAACTAAGGCCCAACACGATGCATGTCACTAAATCTTAGTGTAACTACAACTTTTTAAACATAAACTGCATTAAATATGCGATCGCGGATTTTTGTCTGATATTTTTACGAGATCTATCTCTAAATTCTGGTTGGTGGTTAGTGAGACAGATTGACTACTATACTGAGAAAAACTCATATAAACTGATAAAACATAGAAATTTCAAATTGCGACTACAACTAAATATCAAATAAAGTTTACTAACCAAGCTAGTTTCAAATTTACAAACCAGAAACTTACTCAGTTTTCTGAGACGACTGAGTGCGAGAAGACACAACCAGACAACACACGATATAACACTGTGACAGAAGGAAGAAGAGCCCAGCACAGTGCATGACAAGAAAACAGTTCTTACACTCGAACTCTACCAAATACCCAGTCCACAACCACAGCCCTTGTCCAGCAAACCAGAGTCCGAGGAGCGAGGCGGCTCTAACAAGGCTTATCTTCAGACGAGGATAAAGGAGAGGTAGCAACCAGAAGTACCAGAGAAAATACTGGGAGGTGGAGACTTTGTTGAACATGACAAATGTGACGGTCTGCAGAGTGAGGCAGAGTTCTGGGGAGGCGTAGAACTTGACAGAGAAGAGAAGAGAGAGGAGAGCTTGGGGGAGGAAACAGATATATCTGAGTAGGGCAGTGAGAGATGCGGTCGGAGCGTATTTGGTCAAATAGAGAAGGTAAAAGTAGGGAGAGAAGTTGTGGCGCGTGTCTGTTCGCACTATGTGATAAAGGTACGTCTCAAACACAAAGTCGTAGCCGTAGATGTAGTAGAATACGGACAATAAAAGAGCTTGCACGGCAAGAAAAGAGATAACAAACTGCACCGTTCTGGAGTTAAAAAAGGAATGATGGCCCGGGCTGCAGTAAGCTATGTATAGATACAAAGGAAGAGAGTAAATTATCGGATAAATCTTGAGATGTGCGGCTAAGGACAAGGCCACACCGGCTGCCACGGGCCGGTTCTGCTTCACAGCGTAGAGCGCACACAGCACCACACAACCCAGCAGGGACTCCGCGTTGCCCCGCGTGGACACCCCGGCAGAGAAGGGGTTGAGGAGCCAGAGAGCCGCTCCAGTGAGGGCGGTACGGTGGGAGTTCCCACTACTGGATAGTATCTTGTAGAGGAGATATCCGATACAGAGATCAGCGGCGGAGAAGAGGAGTTTACCGAAACAGGGGAGGAGAGAGTTAGGTTGGAGCAGGAGCGCCAGTAGAGGGGTGTATCTGGTGAGTGGTTAGGTTAGACGGGGTTATACTTACTCGCTCCTTAGTAAGTTAGACGGACATTTACCTGGTCTCTTGTTTTACGGCTTCGTTTTGTAAACACGGACTCGGAACAATGGGCTAATGGGTTTAACAAATTCTGAATCGCTTCACAACGAATTGGTATTGATAAACTAGACTGTAAATAAACAGTTCGGTGAAACTGGGGCGGAATATCACGGATTTTTACTCTGGCGCTAATTTTGAAAATTCAAAGTGAGAAACAGGACAAGGCAGACGTGACTAGAGAGAGAGAGAGAGAGATAAGGCCATTAGGAATTCAAGAGGACCTGAAAATATTCACGTCGTGAAATACTTGGAAGTGTAGTTAGAGGCAGCAGGGAAACCGGGGGTTATGTCGACAACCTAACTGAGAGGTATATTTGTCGGGGCTCTCTAGGTGTTACTAGGTGGCGGGAAAATACGGTGATTTGACCAAAATTGCTGTGGTTACAGGAGATTGGTGCATTTAGAGCATGGGATATAAAATTTACGGCTTTCTAATTAAATCTTTGTACGTATTAGTACCAATTGTCTCCGATGACTTAAAGAGAAAGATATTTTTAATGTAAACTTATACAAATCATTAAAAAGTAAATTAGGTCATAACGTGACGAACTAAAGGTTAAGGGGAGAATGAGTGGGTTTTCCTTTTAATTGCAAATTGGCCATGAAACCCAATATTATTTAGTCTCTATCAGCACTGAGTTTAAACGTTATCAATGTTTACGGGAAGACAGCTTTAACTGATAAAATAAGGCGGCACTTCAGGCACGGAATTCAAGAATTCCGTACAAATTGGAGCACGCAATAAATTCCGGGGCCGGAATAATATTCAAATTTTCTCAACATGAAGTAATGCGTGATCATTGAATCGTTTACAGATCATTGATTGGAGATCAAGTTCCGTTCAAGATCTCACGCCCTGCTAAACTAAACTGACAACACATGACGTAATCGTTACTAGAACACCATCAAATATTAAAATATCAATTTCTCAATTATCTTCAAATATTGAAATATTGATTTTTCAATTATCGTCGAATTATGTCACGTAATGTCACGTCAAATACAAATCAATTTTAAATTTCGGGGAGTTCGACTTTCTAATAAGGGTTTTGAGTTGGTGCACCGTGCAAAGCCACAAGAAGGGGAGAGCAATATTATATATACATATATGCACTATACTAATAGTATATTCAGAAACTGGAGAAAATTAAATTTTGAACAGGGGGTTCCTACTTCCTATGCTAATTTGGGGTTGTCTGTAATTTGTCTGCTACTTTTTGAGATTACTTCCGCCAAATTCGAAACAACACTTTTGTCCCCATGTAGTCACATACTTAAACTGATAATGTAGTCATGTAATTGTAATTTCAGTAAGACGTCCCACCAGTGTGACAGTATGAATTTTATCCTCGGGATAGTAAATAAAACAAAAGTACCCTTTTTTCAGATGTTGCAGCAGAAAAATGCATCGGCAACGTGGACGACGGACGTATATAATTCAAGTTTCTTAGGACTGGCTTTACAGCTGGAACTATAATAACAGGCCGCTTATCTAAAAACAGTTTTGTGATATCTAGAGGAGATAAATATTTGGCATTCTTACGCCACCGTTATGTCAAATTCACTTAAATTACATTTTTATCTTGCGACGATTTTGGCACATTAACACTTCCATAACCGGCTGGCTATGCTTGACTTCTAAGGCACTTCCTACCAGACCCAAATGTTTAGTACAACGAGAGGATTAAGAGAGCCGAGAGGTGGTGACCTGACAACCGGATTTGTCACAAATGAACGTTAGGAATTACAGTTCCCAAGTCTGATGCCCCAAAAGAATGGAATGAACAAATCCTAACACCTCCTAGAGAAATACATAACGTGCTGTTTCGGCGAGAACATTAACGATAAAAAGTATTTATGGCTGCTATCTGACACAACAATGTCATTAGACCAGGCCTTGTAATGGTCCTTAGTAATGGTCCGCGCGATGAGCCACTAAAGCTCAAACATGCTCTCCAAGTGATAGCATAAATACCGGCACCCTGCAAAATTACAAAGGCTGAAGGAACAAACCTGTAAGTAAGGCGCTGATAAGGGGAGCCGCCTGCGCGCACGTGGCGCGCTGCATCGCTGAACACCTTGTAGTCTACATCAGTGTACTTGAGGAGGGAGTGTTGGTCGTGAACCTCGCCGTACAGGACCAGACAGATACGGAGGAGGAGAGAAGCAGAGAGAAGTTGAGGTAGTGTTACTGCCATCAGCTAGGGTGTCCCTTAGTGGGGAACAGGTGGTCAATGAGTTGCTTAGTGAAGAGTACGTGCCCGCTATTGTGCACATATGTATTGTTCATATTACAGTTACATGTTAAGATTATGATATGCACCAGCTTCTGGAGCTGGCTAATGATTTGATTAAATTGGGACTTGAAGAGAAAGTGAAGAAAACTCTCTGGATAACTACGAGTCGTCTGATAATGACCACATTATTGAGTGGACTATCAAAGCTAAAGATTTAATATTAATGAACACAAAGCCCCATTATTATTTTGTCATCCTTTGCTAATAGCTCAGAGAATGAGTTATACTTAACTTGATAAAATTCAATTCAATTAAAAGAAATTGAGTCAACTTTTTGGAGGGCATTTAAACTAAAATAATCAAACAAAAGGTGTTTCTACAATCTACCAGACACTAGACAGATCACAGACTTGTCATATTTCTACAAAGCAATGCTATACCTAGACACCTCAAAACCTCCCCATAAAAATTTACATAAATGACATACAGTATATGAACTCGAGACGTAAAATTTACGTTAACCAAAGAACTCTTTGTGGTGAAAATTAGAGGACTAATTAGAGAGTCTATACAGATGTTTTGTAGTTTTATAAAGCGAATGCAGCTTCAGACAAAATGTTAAATACAATTCAATACACATTGCTAAGACTTACTTATCAATGTTCGATTAGTCTCTGCCAAAGCGATGAAGGTAAAGCATTACCATTCACTTCTCAACAAAGCAATTTATACAATGCCTCTGATTCTCAAGACAGCCCTAAGTTACCTACATGATCTAAATACTACCTTATGATTATCGGTTGTATACTATCCTCCATCTCTCTCCACTGTGTAGCAGTATAAAACCGGTGCTGACTGTATGGTATGCCAGCTGCAATAGATGCTCCAAGCCAGCTACTCTTGTTTCTCTCTGGAGGTAAAGAATACTTGACATTCCTACTACCGTGAGAAACTCCACACTTCTCCCCAACAAACTCCTTATCAAGTTTGTAGGAGGTGCTCCCAACAAATACCACCCTACAAACCTCTTCATACCTCCCCAGTACTCTTCCTACAACACCAGGTATACTGACCCCACTACTATCAGCACTGAGGAGCAACTCTCGAGCATCTACATCACCAGACACCTTCTCCAGGTGACATCCTCCAACACCCACCACCACTCTCTCCACCATACTCCATTTTACAAACGTCTCGATCCTAGTTTCTTCGTACCCGATATCAACCACCACACTGTTCTCCTCTCCCTCTATCACAGCAACACCCTCACCTGGTGTCATTACACAGAGAGCTTGCACGTGCAGATTAGTAAACACTTGCTGCGCTATTTCTTTAATTAGCACGTGTGAACGGGTTGGGATAACTAAACCTAAACAAGTCTCTTTAGGATCTAGTTTAGGAGAATACTGCTCAATCCAACATCTTTTTAAAGCAGTTCCAAGGGCGGTTTTATTGTTGATTTTCTCTCCAGGGATATCTAATAAGGGTACAGAACCCTCATGAGGTTGAACGAGAGTAGTGTTGTTCATGTTACTGATGTGGACCTCTTCAGAGACATACCGACATGTCTTCTCCCCAGAGTATCCAGCTTTGATCATGCGAGATCCAAGAGTGATGACCATGGTCTCTCGTTCTTCCGAGTTTTCTGACGACATACTGACTACTGAGTATGTGTTTCATAGCACACTTTGTATTTGAAGTTTAATTTTAGGGAAGCTCAGTTCGTGTCATGTCTGTTATTTACAGCTCTAATTACAAACTGTATGTTGGCTCACGATATGGAGTATGGGCGCAAGAAAAATATTACAAAGCGTACGCTACTGTAGTTAATTTTTCATAAAATGTCAAATAAAATAAATCACATTCATCATAACAATTTTATAAAAAATCATTTCTGTTGTACCTCTACACAAATTAATCATTGAAATATAACATTTGAAATTAAGAATTTGTTTAGAATCACTGCGCATTGCGCAAGAACTATGAAAAGGCATCTGGAAGATCTTAAAATAAATTTTGATTTTTACACAAATATTTATATCAGCTACACATTCATGAAAAACGTTGTCGAGCTCGACTCCCACAAAGTCTTGGCGGAAATACCTTCACGAACTAGAACTAGGTTGAACAAGCCTGGTGGTATCAGTTTCACCACCTTCAGTCTGTACAGTCCCGCTACCATGGAAACGAGAAGCAAACCAGCGCCACGTGACCACAACAAACTCTCTTATCTCGGAGCTCCTCACTACAACCACAAAGGAGTTGTACACTGCCAGCACAATAGGGAAGAAACAGGTGATGAGATAGTACACGTAGTAAACCTCATATTTCTTCTCGACAAAGGTGGGCATGGAGTCGTGGCCAATAGGCAGACACTTGGGACTGAGCGCGACAAACAGCATCAAGTTCCAGAGAATCAGTCCAGCTGACATGAGGAGTACAGTAATGCTGCTCCGTCTCCTGACTGAAGTTCCCGTCTTTACCAAGTATGCTATTGTTAGGACAGAGGAGAAGGAGGTCAGGGACATACACACTATCGGGATAATGACATCTATCACATACTGAGCTTTTTCTCCTTGAAAAGGGACGACCCATTGAGTGACAGAAGCAAAGTAAACACGTTCCCTGAAGAGGTACTCAACAGCAATTCCAGTAGAAACACCCACACAAACCAAGATGTATGATATAACAAAGTATTTAATTCTGGTAGCATTAGCTCTAACCCAGAAGGGAAATACCAGACTGAGCAGTCTGATCACGCTGAGGAGAGTGATAACTACCATCATACAGATGCCAGATAACATGGTGATAAGAGCTATAACCTTGGTGAGGACGGAAGGAGTGGTGTTGTCATAGAAACGTTGTTGTCTCGGAGAGAAGAGAGCTACAATTTGTTGCACACCTCTAAAGGTGCACACCAGAAAGTCAGACACGGCCAAACATCTGTAGATAACAGAGGAGGAGGTCCCTGAGTGGATGTGGTTCTTGATGTAGAGGAGGGTGTTGAATACCATGCCTAGCGGGATGAGCAGGAGGAGGAGAGATCCGAATGTGAAGTTGGTGGCGGTGTCCCAGGTCGTCTTGGTGTGGGTGTAGGTGATGTTGTCTATTGAGATTGTAGTGTCTCCAAATATCGTCATGTTTACGGTGAGTGTGCTGTCTTGAACAGAAGAAATTAAAAACACACAAAAAACAGAGCTGCACAAGTAAAGACTGTGTTCAGCTGAAACCTGATTAGAGGGTGTAACGAAACTTACGAAAGTCAAAAGTCGGTTATCGGATAACCTGTTTACATACTTTACAATATATAGTTTAGCAAGATTCTTGGGTAAATGTTAATTGAACTGAGTATATTTTAAGTACACGCCGTTAGATTAAAACATGAAATTAGTAAGAACAAATAACACATCGTAACACATGTTGCTGCCAGGCAAGATGCCACAGCAATGATTTAACAGACAGTTCTGAATGTTATTTAACACTCATTCACGACTGAAACTACTCAAAATAAGATTATGACATAAAAAACACTACGGAAGGTTGAAATAAACACGTAATCCGTATGCCATGTACGAACAAACACGAAAAAAATCGTTGACTCTTTGTAACGAGTGATAACAAACTAGTTCAAAGTTCAGTCTTTCAGTGCATCAAAAATTTAATAAAAACCTGGAGTAGATCGAATTTCAATCCTTACCGATAAAAAGCTTTAGGAAGGTGGGAAGTACAATTAACTTACCTATGTTGAACTGCAAATGGTTTTACGATAACATACATTTTTCTAAAACTATGTAAGTTATGCATCATAATAAATTGCGTCAGACTGAGTCTTTCATTTTCTGAAAGAAAGTACGGTTTTGAGTGCCACAAACTGCCAGCATTGAACGACACATGTTTGACATATCATATATAATATATAATAAAGTTCTAAATAACAGATAGCTAAAAATAGCAACGCTGTCATATAATCTTTCTCAAGAAAAAAAACTATCTACATCAACCCCGTCAAATTAAGCAATTTCAGCCTGAGTTACAAAAAGTAATTTTACAATCCAATAGCGGTGACTCTTATAATGTCCACAAATTTCTAATAAAAATCCTTATAACCGGCGTGCCAAACTCTGTACAAAGCAAATAACTGATGACGAAACTGAAGGTGGGAGATGTGGAGAACATTAGTCAAGGTATCACACAACTTTAACCCTCCCTCCCTCAAGCTCCAGCAGCTTGTTCCTGTACTGGAGGTGGTCGGGGTGGAGGGCTAGAGATAGGACGTCTGAAGAGGAGGATGTGTTTCTCAGGGGGGTGTATCATGTAGTGGACCCAACCCGGACTCTGCTGTACTCCAAGGTTCCTCCACTCAGACTCTGTAAGTAGGTGGGTGGAGGGCACCTGTGGTATGTTTTATTTACTACTTTATTCAGATTCTGTAAGTAGGTGGGTAGAGGGCACCTGGGGTATGTTTTATTTACTACTTTATTCAGACTCTGTAAGTAGGTGGGTGGAGGGCACCTGGGGTATGTTTTATTTAGTACTTTATTCAGACTCTGTAAGTAGGTGGGTGGAGGGCACCTGGGGTATGTTTTATTTACTACTTTATTCAGACTCTGAGGCAGTGCTATCATAACAGTAAGACGTACGATAAGAATTATAGATTTAGGAAATCTGACAACGACATTTATAAAGACAGACTAAACCGACATTTTGATAAATGAGACGTGCAGTAAATTTAAATGTAGAAGGAGATGAAGAAATGTTATATTTACCTTTCTACTTATAGCCTCGGGTAGAGATACATGTCGGTATTCGTACTGACTGTCACAGTACTTCTCGCTGTACTTTATCAGCTTACTTAGATCTGTCTCCATAGCTTGGCAGAGGAGTGCGAATTTCAGTGTGCTATATTTAGCAACTTGAATTGATTGAATTTCTTGCAGATGAACAATTTAACATAGGTTTCGACTGAATCTACTTATAACATATTAGTATCTTATATCCAACGAACTATTATGTCCACAACCTTTCATACCGAAATTTCTGTCAAGATAAAATACTGCATTCCAATATTTTAAAGAAATTAAAACTTTCGTAATATAAATCATTATACCCATGTCTAAACTAAATAAACACCAGATACAGGTTGGTGGAGAATTACCTGTAACTTACTTTAACACATATCCTATAAACGACTGTCATGCAAAGTTGCTAATATTATATAAATACAGATGTTGATTCTAGACAACTTGCCTTAGATAAAAATGATACAAAACCCCTGCCTAACTCAAAGCTAAAAGTTGTTATGTAAAAATGAAATAAATTAACGGAAAACTCTCAAATCTACAAAATGTATGTATTTGTCACGTAATTAGTTGCGGTTGTGTTCGACCATGACTTCTCTTGATGGCCTTGATTCTGTTCCGGGACTTCTCATCCGTGTATCTTCCGAACTCGATATCAACTATCTGTCGGACAGAGAATTGGTTAGAGCTTGTTGATGTCATGATTTAAATGGACACTTTATAAATTAGTTAAAACGAAATGATGTAACGTCCGAGTCCGGGTATTTGACGCCATTGAATAACTTTTTAAATGGGGAGAATTTCAGAGAATTGCATAATCGGTCTGTCAGTCTCTGTGAGGAAGGTGCTCTTTAGAGGGGGTGGGGTGCTTACCCACGAAAGGAACAAACAAACGAAACTATCTACCAAGTAAGTATTTGGGTTTAAGGAAGGAGCATACTCAATTTAGTCATTGAAGCGACTAATCATAATTAAGCAATGAAAGTGCTATAAAGAAGAATAATCTACTTAAAGTTTGGAGTCTGATATAATGTCGACTACAATGAAAGTGCTATGAAGAAGAATAATCTACTTAAAGTTTGGAGTCTGATATAATGTCGACTACAATGAATGTGCTATAAAGAAGAATAATCTACTTAAAGTTTGGAGTCTGATATAATGTCGACTACAATGAAAAAGCTAAAAGAATAAACTACTTACAGTCTCGGCTCCTGGAGTCTGCACCCCCGAGAATGTAGTGTCTAGGTTGAGTTGGTGCGTAATGTCCACTTCTTTCTCGTCGTTAGCGAATATCAGCTTTACTTGGACTGGAAACTCTCCCCAACCACGCCTTCTTACTTCAAACGGAGCCTAGAGTCAGTTTTAAGGTTAAGTCAATTAGGTCAGACTTCCTTCAATGCATTTAAAGGCTTTAATTTAAATCATCGAATGATTTTATCTGAGCTATTGGCTGCACTATAGCAACAACAAATTAATTGAGCTGAACAAACCTCAGTCAACTCCACAATATCGTTAGGAATGTAAGAAGGGTCAAGTTTAAAAACAACTCTTGACACAAAGGTTTCAATGGGGGGTTGTCCGGGAGGAGTCCTTACGTACAGCAACCACTTGTACGTGAACCTGGAAAAGGACAACCAATGTTTAAACACAGTTGTTCTGTTCTTAGCTTGAAAAATTCTAAGAGTACAATAAGGCGACACAATTAACATAACATAAGGAAATAAGTTCCCAACTTACTGATCGCTCATCTTATCTCTCTGATCAGCAGGAATGTATTTACTGACATTACCGATAATTACTCTCCTGTTTTTTACACCAACCTCGTCCTGAAATCGTACTTTGAAAGAACAGGGTCAACTTGGACCTGATGAAAGATTGGAAGAAAGATTGGCCTACCATTTCAGCATACTATCATAATTAGATGAATGTGTTAGACAGATTATAAAGCTAAAAACTACCTCAAAGATTGGATATCGTTTTGGAATAGTAACTTTAGTTTCCTCCGGCTGATCAGTGTATAAGCAACCCAGTAAATATGACCTGGATATTGTGAAGACTTCTCAAGTAGTTAAAAGCAATTATTGTTGTTAGTTTGATTAACTTGTGTTATAACCATTTTGTTTAAATGGAATTTGTGATCATGTTAGAGATGTAATCTTTTATCTATTCTTAGCAAAGACAAGTCTAGTATTTTGGTCTACCCAGTGGTAAGTCTTTGGGTCAATCGTTTTGCTTGTTCACTTGAAATTGTATAATTTGTTTATTTAAATTGGTAAGCACATTATCTTTGTAGAAGTTTATTTTATTTCATATAATAATGCTTTTTCTATTTCAGATTGCTATAACTATTATCGAGCTTTATTGCTTCAATAAACAACTTGAGTGGCTAAACAAGATAGAATCGTTGACAATAACCATATTGTACAGAGTTCGACTGGCAATCTAAAAGACATGACATTACTTACCAATAATTCAACTTACCTCAACTTGTCGAGTTGTTCCTCAGTCTGTTGAAGTTTTTCGTTAATCACCTCCAGTTCCCGCACCTTGTACTCCTTCTCTTCCTCTAAGATGTTGGAAATCACTTCTTTTGCTTTCTCCATTTTCTCCTTCTGAGATCTACTGGACTCCATCATGATTTACTGTCTTTTCAGTGGGCACAACACACTTCACATACCCAGCTAAGGTTGTTAAAAGGTAGCAAAAGAAGGATTACTAACAAAGTAAATGAAATTTCAAAAAAAAACATCATGTAGCCTAACTCAATAACCATGTAATGCCATGTTACCTATTATCAAGATAAGGGCAATAAAAGATGGATCCGCCACCTTAAATAATGCATTGCATAAACTTTTAGGAGATGATACAACATAAAATTCGAATAAACTGAACAACTACAGCTGAAATTTCCAAACTGCAAAGTTGAAAAACAACAAAACTCAAATAAGCAAAAGCTATTTATAAACATACAGCAGATACATTTTACGTTAAAACAATTAGAAATATGTTTGCAAATATTTCACAAGAGTTGAAAAATTGATATGTTTAATTCAAAGTTTTCCATCGCGAAATAATCTAATAGTTTCATCTGAATGTCTTTCCCATTCAACATTAGGTGGTTTTGAACTGCTTTCACCTTGTGAACGACTCAGTAACCTATTATACAGATGACTTGAGTAATATTCAAAGAAAGTCAAAAATCAAACTTGTACAAAGACAGAAAACAAGTGAAGAGCTCCTACAGATAAAAATGTATTTTAAGACGTAAATTCATAAATTGTATATGCCTAACTAAAAACCAACCTGAATGAATTAGTTTCTGCGTTTGCCCAATGCATGTTTGTGGCACATTTTTCCTTCCAAGTCTCAAAAGACACAGAAATTCCACTGTCAAGCCAGCTATCATAACTTTTTCTCAAAGTAGGACAAAGTAAAATCCTTTTGGACTCCTCAATTTCCTGAAATTTGGTTATACAACGATTATGATGACAATCACAAAATATGAACTTCTGTGGATTAAACATCTCACAAAAAATACTACTCTTAGTTCCTGTGTCCATATTTTGGCTCTAAAGACGAGACTCCTAATTTTAACTGATGAATCGACTAAAATCAAGGGATTATGCTCAGAATTTGGTAATCATTATGTATGAGGATGTTTTTTAAAGCACATAGTAGGCTTGCATCAGTTTTGAAGCACTTAGTAGGCTCGAATTAGTTTTGAGTTACTCTATGGACACGTTTTTTTTAAGTGGTCATTTTTGCTGATTTGGCCTTTTTTTAAAGTCAGGTGCCTTTAACAAGGAAAAAGTCATAGACACTATTAAAGGGCTACTACTTGAATACTCTTAGGTTACAGCAAAAGGATTAATCTATCATATTTCGAAAGCATGATGTTCCTAACTTCAGTATTTTGGGACTTATGGGCGTCTAAACTGTGTGCCCCAAATCAGCAATCCACTTTTTGACTGAATCCAACCAATGAGAAGTTATGGAATGTATAATCGGAAGGGCCTACCTGCAATATTAATGTCCGGTGCTGAGTGACTAGTTTCAGTACTTAATGACTTAATTGAGTTCCAATATGTGCCAAAATTCAGTAAAACAGTCATTTTTGTCTGTTAATTAAGCATTATAAGTCGTCCACCAGTGAGAGACTAGCCATATTAAGGAGGCTCTACCGGCCTTATTAAGCTGCCAATGGTTTGAGTGCCTGTTTAAGGTCATCCCCATTCCTCTAAGTGCTAAATATCAGCAAAAAGTCACTAATGTTTCTGCTTGGAATTTCACCCATTAGCTCAAACAACAATTTTAACACAAAATAAGCCCTCTTTTAATTCAAGTTCGCTGACCAATAACATTCCATGTGATATCAATCAATTAGAAGACTGCATTACCTGCACATATGTTATATCAAATCAATATCAGTGTTCCCAAAATCAGCAAATCAGTCACCTAAATAAATTTGTGGAAAAATAGAAACTCATCATTTCTAGATCCATGAGTATGAGGTAAACAACAATTACAGATGATATATATGTGATATCCCATACACATACAATTGGGGTCCAAATTAACTTGATAAGTGCCAAAATTCAGCTGTTTTGACTATTCTGCTGAGCCTAAAATTTATGCCAGGTGAGCAAGTCATTTTGTCTGTCTTAACCATAACCTAATGTCAAGACCTGTTAACTATGCCAGGATATCCGCTACGACAAAGATTTATTCACAATTTGAAGAAAATTATGTGCTTAAAATCAGCAAATGGAGACCTTTTTGGAAAAAAGTCATTTTTACTGTAAGTTGGCACACTCATGACCTTAAAGAGTTTCTGCAAGCACTTAAATGCCTTGACTGTCCAATTCCATAAATTATAAGATAGGCTGCAGTGCCAAGAATCAG
>JH152694.1:217187-234358 GCA_000226015.1 Mnemiopsis leidyi | reverse complement strand
ACAGTTGAAGTATTAAGACCAAGTTCTTCTGAATGCAAATGAGTTGTGTTATGATATCCAATAGTGATAATTGAAGCCTAGTGACAAAGTGCAGCTGTTTTGAGCAAATTAATTGTCTTAGTCAGAATTGCTGAAAACAGGAACTTGTGAGAAAAAGGATTTACACATGATCTATAACTACTGACTTTTTGCTTCAAAATGGAGCAGACAATTTTGGCAAATCAGCCTTCTATTTTGAACAGCGCGCCAAAATATTGCGCTCAAGAATTTTAAGACGGCGCGCAAAATGACTTTTGACCACTTAAAAAAAACGCGTCCCTATAGGCTTCAAGAAGATAACCTAACCTGAAATTTTTCCTTACAACCAGATGCAGTATCAGGGTGATATTTCTTAGCCAAAATTTTGTATTCAGTCAATATTTGCTCTTCATTTGATGACCGATGGCAATTCAGAATACTGTAGTAATTTCTACTCTTGTCCACGAATATCGGAATAGGGATTGACATCACTATATTAATTTACATTTGGCTCCAACTGTAAAAGATTTAACTAACAGTGAAAGAATATTAAGTTACATTTCTTAAATCACCAAAAATAAGCAGAACTATTTCAACACTACTTTAAAATACGGTAATACCACTGTTGGTAGTGCAAATTCCATAATTGATACCACAAGATTGAAAGTAACATCTATTGAAGTTATTGCATGACTTGCAAGTGCGTATGCAATACCAAAAGTGAAATTACTACATAATTCAACTGTGATGTTTATAACAGCTCAGGTAAAAAAAGACAGAAAAGTGTCAGTTCAATAGCTCAAGCAGTCAAGAATGAAAAAAGAAAAGCCAAATAAAGCATTTTAATAGTTCAGTCTTTGTAATGTACAATTGTTCACTTCCATCCAAACAATTGTCAGGAAAATTATCAACCATTTAAGAGCCCCCTTTATTATGAATAATTTAGGGACGATAAAGCGGATAATCTACTTGGCCAAGCCCGAATATAGTGAGATCCCAGCAGGCAATAGGTAACCACGTCTACTGCAATGTGTCATCCTCCACCATAGAGGTGCTGTGTCAGCAGATAGACCCAAGTTCAATTTATCAGTTCTTCAGTTGCTTGATTTTAGTTTCTGTTCGGTTAGACAACAGAGGGCATGTAAAGAAGAGCCCCAGAAAAGACAAGAGATTTTCGGGAAAACTTCCACCTTTGGAAAACAGAAGAGATTTATTAACATTTATTAGTTTTTAATGCTTTTTGTCGAATTTGTTAAACTTTATTTTGACGAGATTATATCCGTCTACCGTTCTAGCCATGCGTGAATCGGGTATCACCGCGACAGGTAAACGGACTGTACCGCGACACGGACTGTACCGCGACACGGACTGTACCGCGACAGATGTTGTCAGGTAGCTTTGTCGCGGAACAGTCCGCTCAACAGACACTACCGCGACACGGACTAAACCGCGACAATCTAATTTACATTGTCGCGGAACAGTCCGCTCAACAGACACTACCGCAACAGGGACTGAACCGCGACAGTTCTACCCTTTCTACCCTTTACCCGCGACACTAAATAGACAACATTAGGTGATCTAAACATCCTTGCATGAACATTCTTTTTACACCTATGAGTACGACGCTGCATTATGTGACCTAAATTAACTTAATTGATTTCACTTCTACTAAGTCCAATTTCAACTTAATTATTCTTTATTAAATTTCAGTTGAACTTTATGTTGATTTAAGATACAATAATTCATCTGAAAAAAATTTGTAAAACCAAATAGTAATGTTGAATAATAATTAAGCAACAACCATATACCCAACACACTTTAGAAAATCAATTCTATCATAATCATCATAAGCAGCAATAATATTGTTCAGCCGTCGGTCAAAATCAATCCACTTCTTCTGTCGAGGGGGAGCAGGAGATCTCATCAACTTCTGAGCTATCTTCCAGTCGGTGAGGTCCTGTTCTTTCTTCAGTACGTCGATGAACTTCCAGATCGTGGGGTTGGAACATCCAAGAAGGGAGCGGAAACCATTGTGACTATAAAACCACAGTGACTACAAACGTGTTCTCGTTTTTCCAATGAGTGAACATGAGAACATAACAGGGTCACGTCACGATGACTTACAGCATGCTTGCACACTTTATGCGGTCATGCGATCATATTCCTCAGTTAGGCAATACGGGCTCACGGTATGAGTCACAATATATCGCAGAAATCAACCATTCAATTACCTTTATTAAATACAAGTACCAATCAGCAGTGAAATTAATGCTGCTGACTTTAAATCTAATTAGAATTGAAATAGGAAAAATTTGTCGCGGTACAGTCCGCTCAACAGACACTACCGCGACAGGGACTGAACCGCGACAAGCCTAACTATTGTCGCTCAAAACCTGTCGCGGTACACTTACAGTCCGTGTCGCGGTACAGTCCGTGAATCACCGCGACAAATTATATTTAAAAGATTTCTAAGAGATTATGTGTGATGATGCTGACATCATTATTTTCTATTATTTAATCTGTTAACAAAAATGAAAAAGGTAAGTGCCAAAGGTGGTTCCTATACCCACGCTAAATTTTAACACTGTTTGATCTTCGTAGGTTAATAACCTACTGTCGCGGCCATCACGCGCTCTCACGCATCCTCGCCAGGAGAGCAGCAAGCTGCGAGCCGCGCGCGGGTCGGGTAACACCTCGACAACTTTGCGACAAATTTGATAGTATTTCACTACCGAGATCTAAGACAGAACCATTAAATCTTGAAAATTGACGAGATGATATCCGTCTAACGCGAACGTTCTCGCCAGCAGAGCAGCAAGCTGCGAGCCGCGCGCGAGCCGGGTAACACCTCGACAACTTGAAAAATAAGGTGTTTTATGCATATGATCGAAAATTTGAAACACTTCCCCACGAATACCGTTCTCTAATCTGTATATTCTCATTCTATAAATATAATACTGTAACAGTCGCATGTATTTATTTTGAATAAGTTAAAATTGACGTTTTGTTTTGAAATTAAAATCAGAAATTAACCAATAAATGTCTTCATCGATGATTTTATCACATTCAAAATATTTAAAAATTCAAAATTAAGTTAAAGCATTATGCATATAACTCTTAACTAAGGTTTAAAATGATCGCTTTCGCATTAAATAGCATTTGCTAAGTTTAATCTTGAATCTTGCTTTTGCATTTACAGTTTACACGTACGTTCTAATAGTAATTTTGAGGGACAAAATATTAGGACAAGCACTAATTGCCATGCTGGCATGCTGTTATTTGAATTTGATGCTAACAGTTATATTGAAGTTGACGCCATATTTAAAAACTAAAAATTTCTTAAACTCACAGTTACTGTTATACATGTCATCCTAAATTGAAGCCTTTAATTATTAATAGCACTGTCTCCAATCTGTAAAGTTAAAAGTAAAACCCNCAAAAATCGAAAATTCTTGTGCCAATATACATTTACATACTATATGTATATTTAAGTTAAATGAAAACATTAAAATCAGGCAGTACTCTGAACTGTGTATTTGAATTTTTAACGTGTTTATCTTTATCCCAAAAAAACCCGTCACTTATACTCTCTCACTCTCTCTAGTTTGTCAACAAGTCGCACAGTTGGGATTCCACCAGGCTGACAGCTAGCTCTTGCCGCGGTGTAGGCTGTATCCCAGAAGGCACGGAACAAACGCCGCATTTGCAAATGTAGCCATGGGATAGTGACTCATAATGTTGTAGGCTATTGAGCTGGTAGAGTGATACATTCCTATGTAAAGTCTTGTCTTCGCTCGGTACCTGAACAAAATCAATTTTAGATTTTTTCGGTACCTGACAACTTACAACATCTCGGTTTTATATCTTGCTTTAAGTTTAGTGACACATAGAATTTTAAGGTTTTATCGGTGCCTGATTAAGATTAGAACAGCTTGAGTTATCGTTAATCTAATTAGAATGGTTTTGCGTTAAGTTTATAAAAATGTAAAACTTACTGTCGATCTAGATCAATTATAGCTAGAAGACCCGCAGTCCACACGATTACCCAAGCAAAGTAGGTGATGATGTAGAAAACAGAGAGAACCAGCATAGTGAAGCTCGCTTTGTTCTCGATAACTGATCCGTGCTTGAACCACTCAGCGATACCTTCACGGAATGAGAATTGGAGTTTACTTTAAATTAAATAAAACATGACAATTTAAAATTGGTTTCTCCGTTAAGATCTACTTATTTCGACATAGACTACCGAATTCCGACAAATATTGCAAAATACAACGACAAATAAAATTCATCGTGGTGTTGGAAATAAACACACATCCATTACTACAAGTTAATACCTTGAATTTTACTGGCAACTCGAGCAGTCATCACGCTTGGAAGAGATTTCCGTTTCTGGGTAAAAGGTTGGATTTGAGGACAGGTTAGATCTTGTAATTCAACTTCATCGAACTTGGTGTTTGTAACGTACGTGTAGTCACCTTTAGCAACAGTCATGCTTGTCATTCTTGTTATTTGTCTCATCTTCAATATCTGAAAATTGTTTCATTTACGTTAACTGTTTAAACGTTAGCCGTTCGGAAAGACACGTGCCTTCCAAGGCTTAAGCTTTGAATGAAATGAAAAGAAAGCAACTAGGGAAAAAAAGTCGGCCCTATTGACGACCGAAATTGAGAAATGAATTTTTTCAGAATTGCGATTACAATTTTGTCATCGTGCATCATTACCAGCCCAATAACTAACAAATCAACTGAAGTTCACCTCAAAGAAAACTTTAAATGAGAAAACCACGTTGAGAAATATAGGTATAAGATTGAGAAGAATCACAGCGAAGACGTAGAAGGCAATGAGCCCGCCAAACTGGGATTCGGCATCAGGGTGAACTGATATGTTGAGCATGTTGAGAGAAGAGTAGTCACAAACGTAGCTGGTCGAGTAGGTCTTGGAGTAGGGCTGATAGGTGTGGGAGCAGTTGGCGTGCTTTTTCACCGAAACCGCTTCCGGGTGATAAAACTGGGGTGTAGCGTGGTGAGAGATTATTGATAAGTTGGGGTAAAGATTGGAGCGTTTCTAGAGCCCCCTTCATATTCAATAAGTAATTTCATATAATTTTTAAGTTGTTAAATCAAACACTTAGAGTTAAAGGAATTGATGTATGGTCAGTAAGTAAGCAAATGTCTTATTTCGGGACAGCGCTGTAGCAGGCAACGCCCACAACTAAATCTAATATTTCTACGGAGCCACACGAGTTTGGATAAGTAGGTAGAAATGTCATGCTACGAATCTGACACCCATCACAGCCTTTGAAGTTAACAACTCGACCTGTCAACTCATCATATGATTTAACGAACAGAAGTTTTAAAAAAGCGTTTCGGTAAGATAGGCGCTATAACTCACTATGTAGGGCGCGAAGGAAAGTATAGTGAAAACAGCGCTGCAGATAACAATCCAAATGCCGTAATGCTGTTTCTTAACTACGTGTATCCGGTAGGGTTTGCAGATGAATATGTACCTGGAGTGATGAGAGTTACAGATAGGATAGAACAAGCCGACCTGTTCAGGAAATATTCCGGACTACAGGACCAGATCTTCTAGAAGTTTCACTACCCGCAATATTCCCAACTTTATAGCAAGATTAAATGCTTAACAGTGGGTGCTTTACTAGACCTAAAATAAAATTATTATTATTCAATTTATAAAACTAAATTAAATTTATTACAACACACCTGTCTACAGAAAGAAGGAGCATCAACCATACGATAAGCCGGGAAGTGATGTTGAAGACAGTGCCGGCTAAGTTACAGAAGACTCTGTCGAATATAATCATCCGACTGAAGGAGTGTGTTTTTACTTTTAGTGAGAAATTTAACTTTGTAAAATTTTAATCGAGGGTATCAAATTCAAATATTACAGCGTACCGCACGTAAGCAACAACACTTTTAGAGAGGTCCGAGACTTGAGATACCAAACTAAGTGCTTAACGCTTAACAGTGCTCTGCTAATACCACTAACTGAGAGTTTGCGAGCGGTCTGGCAGCAAAAAACATAAAGCTTAATCCACTTGCACTGTTCAACGTTTTTGCGACTCAGCAACTTCAACAACCACATGGAAAATAAAATCACCTGAATCTGTCGTTACAATCGAGGGTTAAAGGAGGTGTAGTATAAAAGGTGTAATTGTAAGCGTAGGATGAAGTGGTAAACATTGGGGTTGGGGTGGCGGTTGTCCCATCTTGAGCATGGGTTGGGACAGAGTCTGCTAAGTTCTCAAGAGCGTTTATCCGATAAAAGTAGAGAGTGTACAGCATGTAGGGCATACAGAACACTCCGGTACAGAAGCCACAGACAGTAAGAGAGAGGTAGATCGGAGTCTGAAATTATTTAAGTCAAGTTGAAAGAGGTAGATCGGAGTCTGAAATTATTTAAGTCAAGTTGAAAGAGGTAGATCGGAGTCTGAAATTGTTTAAGTCAAGTTGTAAGAGGTAGATCGGAGTCTGAAATTGTTTAAGTCAAGTTGAAAGAGGTAGATCGGAGTCTGAAATTATTTAAGTCAAGTTAAGGTCATTCAAGTTTTAACTTTTTCTTTTAAATCATGTATCACGTACACCAAGAATACTTATACAGCATGACGTGCACTAACCTGAATTGCTTTAGAGACCCTGACAATCTTGATGAGTCTGTACGAAACGTAGCCGTTACCAAATATAGATATGACCAAGAAAATGACACCGAGAATGAAAAAGAACCATTCTGCTTCCAAAGAAGCATTTCTGATGTCTTTAAAGCGAATCTTGAAAACTTCTGTCATTGCGTTTATAGCTGAAGCGGTTTACGTTACGATTGTTCTAATTCTATGAAAATGCGAGGAACTTGGTTAAATCGTTGATACTTAAAAAGCATATAAACGACTAATTCATCGAATCCAGGACATAATGAAAGTGAGATTTCCCTCACATCAAGATGTCACAACAATCAAATCATTTATATAACTGATTATGCTTCGATTATTATTCTGATCACTGAATTACGTGAACTTGCGCAAGCAATATTAAGGACAAAGCTTGGGAACAAGGAAATTGCCTCATTTAGAAGCTATCAGCTATCGACGAGCAGCTGCATGTGGTATGGCGACAAAATCTCAAATATGCACGGTTCGTATGTCGAATAGTTAATATTCATAGGTCATACAAATTTGATGTAAATGTTCAAATTGACTATGGTCAGTAACTGTAAGTACTGTAAGAAGACTTTCAAACAAGACTGAATAAGGTAGATCTAGATTATATAGTTTTACTTTCCAAGTTCACCAGTCGCGATAGGATATGTTGATATCAGATTATCAGCATCATTTTTCCGACCGTGATTGCTAATTATACATTTCAACAAATTCAACAAAATTCTACAAAACTTGATGCTAAACATGCAGCCTACCAAATCTCATTTATTTTGCAGGAGCAGACTAAAAAGACTGACTAAAACTTGAAGACGATGCATTGACAAGCGTTGAGTAAAGCTAAGACGTTCAAAAGCGCTCAGTCTTTTTAAAAGATTCAAACATGAAACGATTCATCGATATTCTTTCATACGACCCTTAAAAATAAAATAATGGCGACACAGTGCAACTTACAATCTATTGATACAGATGGTAAAACACAGTATCTTTGATAATCGAGACTCATACTAGTTTTAAAGTGTTATTCAGACTAACACGGTCTACTACTATCGCCTGTGTATATGCGCCTGTTAACTTACAAGGGGTTTAAATTTTCCGAGACAAGATAATGTGCGTACCTGTTAGTGTTAACCTGCAAAATCTTCACTAAAACTATCGCATATAGACACTGATAAATGTATTAAACCTAGGCTTAAACAGGTATATGTTACAGTTTAGTGGAACTTATACATGACAAAATGTTAAAATAAGTATCATCGCTGTGTTCCTGTACGATGGATATTGGCGTATAGCGATTATTTTCAACTTGGAAAGTCTCAAGGGCAACCGATCTGATAAAAATTCAATGCACATTCGAGATTCTTGGATTCAAAGCTCAATAAAGGGAACTGTTTGAACGATACTATATAATTAGTTAGTTATAATGTAGAGTACTTACTATACTACTACTACAATGGATAGCGGGAAATTTCACCCCTGATAATGTTTCTAAACCGGCATGTGGTGATGTACATGCTGCTATGCACAATGCACACTTTGTTAGTGACCATGACACCACGACCAAATACATAAATACATGCAATTACAATATTCATGTACTTTAACGATACATAATATGATACTGCAACATTCTAAAATGCACATTAATAACTAAGCATAAATAATATTTATGGTACAGGGTGAACCGGCCTCTCAGGGCAATATTATTAGTGAGATGCTCGTAAATTTAAAAATATCAATTTACAAGATCTTTTTTCGCAAAATTTCAAAAAAGTTAAAGAATTATATGCATAACTAATGTTTGAGAATAATAAATCAATTTTAAAACGGGTGGAAGCGAAGATTTACTGCCTGAAAGCAAATAGATACCTTGGCAGCAGCGGAGGATTTTTAACTTTTTGTTCGACTGGGAAAATTTTAGTATCTTAGGAAAGTACGCGAGAGCAAATACGACGAGATTTGTTTAACGTTGGGTAGTGGGTACTATTAAACTATTTAACTGAAGAATTTGTTTCAGTTCCCTAATCTTACATTGGCTCAATTAAAGCAGAATCGGAGACTCTGTTTAGAGAAATTTAACGGCGCAATTGCAGAGATATATTGGTAGTCAGGCGGCCGTGAACTAGGACAGCAGTCACACTACTTGTGAGGTTTACTAATTTATGAAAGTCCAGTTCGTTGACATACAAGTTACCATGGTAACCTGTATATGTATGTCACCAGTTCAAGCTACACATGTGCACTGCCTGCCATGGTTGCGGTACATCTCTCGCGTCGTACGCGATTACTAATTATATAATTAGCTGCCGACGGTAAATAGTAATGATTAATGACTAAACGTTAGACCGATGAAAATTGAGCCGCTTAAAAATGCTAGCTACAGCTCTGACTCTGATATTGAACAGGAAAATTAAGCAGCGTACTAAAATAACGGATAACCTGAGCTTAGGCTAAAAGCATGAAATATCCCTGATTGAAAAAGCGAGTTGTCAAATAATTTTAACAAAACAGCATGAACTCCATTTCCATTAAATGTTAGCAATCAAGGCACTAGAGATTAACTTAATCCTGCATGATTGGAATGAAACAGATTCTTAGGTTGTTCCTTAATCATCTAGTATGATTATAATGTACAATTTAAAATCGTGAACTATAGTAATTCCGAAGTACGGATTACGGCGCCAACAGACCTGTCATTAGTTTAATTTCTTAACGTAGCCCATTTATTGTTCACGCACTGGTTGTCATTAAGTGATTATCAGAGCTAGTAAGATTAAAACTTGGTTTAAAGCAATTCTTCTGTGCACGTGCAGTTTTAGAAAGTAGACTTGCACTGCATCTCATATCTTAGCTAACTGCTTAGCCTCCAGTTAAGACTCTGATGCTAGGTTCAAGTTAAAACATTAATCAATTCGATGGTGAAGTAAAGAAATATTTTTCGAGTTACGAATTGCAATGAGCGCCAAAACTATGTATTAAACCCTTCAAATTTCAGAAGTCAATTACAATTTCCTTCTTACCACATTCATAGTAGTTCCAATCATCATAGTTCTAAACATTGACCCGTATCTGGGAGTTCCTTTAATCCCACATTCCCACCCTCTATTAATAAGATTCTGTTCATTGCAATTACAATATTAAGTAGACACATTAAATGAACTCATGACAATGAAATGCTAAGAAGAGTGATCTTTAAATGCTATAAATTTAAATCCTATACGCGGATCGTTCAAATGGATCAAGAATATCGACTTATAGAATCTACTGAATCTAGACTGAGGTTTGCAGTAAAAAGCGATAGTTGTCTAAGAAGTAGTGTATATAACATAAACACTTAAGCTGTTCTTTAGAATAAGTTAAATTATCTCAAAACAAGTTTTTTGAAGGGAGGGAAATAATCATCATCTGGCAATGTGGTTTAAAGTTGAGGGAACCTTTGTTTATCACGCGGTATAGAATATTAATTTACAATATTTTTCAAATGTCTCCAATAGAATATATTGCAATTATTCCAACATTTGATTTTCTATGAAATTAAAATAGCCATGCTATTTTAGGAAAAAAATCAGAATTTATGGGAATCATTACTAAAATCATGGTAAGATGTAGCCAATTTAATAAAAATGTAAAATTTCAGGAGACCCTTTAATTTAAAGATATAAAGGCGACGGAAAAAAGGCGCTTTTATTCTGATTTAAAGAAAACTTTTTAGTCACTGAACATGTGAGTGTTACTGGAAAGACTGAAAGTGAACTTATGTAGCAAATTTAAATCATAATGTGCATGGTCGTTGCTTTGGGCAATTTGTTCGACGATCGCCAGCCGGCGGCCAGTAACAATAACAAATGCCAATGGCATAATCTAACGTTATTAATTTCATACTAATCTCAGATTGCGTATTGGCGCAAGAAGCTAAGAATAACATCGGGCAAACATGATTTCTTATTCATTGGAACAGACAGAAGCTTTGTTATGGCCTTATGGGTATCGGTATACCCTAATGATTAGAAAAATCATGCTCCAAAAGTGAGCAATAACTTTATGTCTATAGGAGAGGTAAGCACGTGCACTACACTACACAGACACGGGTCCTTATTATCCAAGATTAGGCTACAAATCATAGTACACTTACTTTGGGCTTTGCAGTTTTCACGGCGCACGGCATTATAAAATCTAGCGATTTACTTTAGACTTAGTGTAAAGCTGGAAGAAATGAGGATCAAACTTGTGATACTTGAGTGGGTTAACTAATTGCTGCGCAATGGCATAAGGTTAGATGAAAGACCTTATCATGTTTGTCTTCTAAAGCGATAGATGTAGAGATACTAATAGCCAATTAAAGAAGATATTTGGCAGGCACTGGATCAAGTCTTTGAAAGGAATGGAGAATCCAGCAAATATGTGGATCAAGTTTACCTCCATAATCTAGCTATAATGTGCTGCATAACCAATGACAACGTCAAGGAAGGTATTTACCACAATAAGACTAATACTAGTGTTTACCTCAAAAGCCTCTCGATACTCAATACTTCTAGTGCGTTAGTATAAACACGGGATATTATACTAAAAGCAATAAAATTATAGTACTCAATACTTCTCTTGCGCTAGCATAAACACGGGATATTATACTTAAAGCAATAAAATTATAGTACCCAATACTTCTCTTGCGCTATCATAAACACGGAATATTATACTGAAAGCATTAAATTGATAGTAATGATTGCCCATATGGCACTCCATCATGATGACAATGTATCGAAATTTCGCTAGAATTACTGAGCACAGCAAAAGATGCTATCGTTAGAAATTATCTTGTGTTTATTGCTGAATAAACCCCATGTCTACCCACGTCCTTTACAGACTATAGAGTCCATTTTTATTTTAAAGCTTTTCATCAGCTCCTAATCTAATCTACAGCATACAATATTGGGAATATTATAATTATACAGCAGATTACTAAAGGCAGGGTTCGATCAACCCTCACCCAAAGAACTGCGGTGACAGCAATATAGCTTGAAACTCTTGTGTAGCTGCGTCCTGCATATCATCGAAGTGATCAAGAAACTTGAGGCAATGTCACGGGATGGTGTGACAAAAACCAATAGAGGGTATATATATATATGAGATGTAACTGCAAGTCAATAAGTCGTATGGAAACAGGATTGCTACTTGTCATTGAGCCCACTTTTAAGGAGAATCGGGTTGTCTTTACCTAAAGAAACTATCGTGATGTGTCTGCTGTGGCCTGTATAATTATTTGTCGCTTTAACTCTAAGGCTTCAAAACGAATTAAAAACTTAATTAAGAAACTCCTGACTAAGAACGAAAAAAAGAAAAGAGAACAAATGAATATAAATAAGTGGGTTGTCTTAAAGCTAAAAAGCTCCGCTACGAAAAATGTCAAGACAAAAGAAGCAGTCAAACAGTGGTTGAAAACAGTATCATGGACATCGTCTGAGACATGGACAGAAGTATTTTGTTACTGAATTGTTCGCCGTCATAAGAGCAGAGGGCTCAACCAACAGGTCAGTGGGGGCTCCTGCCTCAATTATAACGAGCATGTGTTAACTGAGCAAGGAGTCCCTCATCAGTCTTTCGACATTGTGTAAAAACGACAATTAAAATTAATTACTCCTTGTAATGATATACTGCCTTTCAAGTTGTTCCATTTCATTGACTGTTCTTATAACACCTAGACGGCTTGTCCAGTAATATTATCTAACAGTCCATCTCCAGCGGCACCGCTGCAGTTGTAGTCAGCACAAGGTTATATTCGAGCAGAAATACGGCCAGGGGACCAAGCCTTGGCCAAAGGCCCCATGGGATATAGGAAGAGAACAACAAGTACACCAACTGCAGCAAGCAGCTTAGACCGACCGGTACTAACGCACTGATTTAGACTTTGAACCCAATTCACCATCAGGCTAGATAGACTGGCTCCCAGGTTCGACTCAGAGCTCAGGATCAGGCTAGATAGACTGGCTCCCAGCTTTGACTCAGGAGTCTCTGAGTCTCTACCCTGGGGATACAGCCTCGTCTAACTTCTTGTCAGAAATATGAAGAAGGGTGGGTGAAGTATAACAAAGCAGCTGGAATAATGAACACGCCGCTTATCTGTCTCCGTGATCTGAGCTATCTTTTGTGTGCTCCTCGCGGTTAGCTACTGTAGTACTGCAATGTGAGGATAACAATGCGGGCTACGCGGGCACGTGAAAAGAGAGCTTGATATCTTGGAGGTCTGAAGTCTACTGTGATAGGCAATGTTCAGTCATGCGGAATTTCTGTTTGTTCCTAAGTGTATACCTACATGTCGTACCTAATATCAGCATCACAATATCGTGTATGATCTGGTGATCCAGAGTCCAGGCTCCAGGCGATTAGTTGTGGGAAATGTACACTGAAAAGGTTTCCAGTGACTCCAGATTCCTATTACAAGTACATCTACATCTAGTATTGATAACCGAAAGTAATCGGTAATGCCCGCCTTGAGAATAGCATTAGCAGAGTGCCCTGTGGATATGAGAATAATTAGCACAAATGAGTGACTACAATGTCAGCTTGTCATTAGTAATGCCAATTGTAACAAAATTGTCACAAAACTCCAAAAATTACCCACGTACCGATAATAATATAAACACTGCCAACCGTTTGGTAGAGTTACAAATCATACATATTCCGTATCGCAAAGATCGATTAAGCGGACAATCTTCTGATTAATGTGTGATCCACAATCCGGTGTGTGCGGCAAAATGGACTGTCATAATTTGAGTTACCGGGCGCTGGGTGGCGGTAATCTCTATAATGGTAGACAACAATTTGACTGACGTACGGAGGTAATATTTAGAAAATACTTGCCAGACTTACGTACGGAGGTAATATTTAGAAAATACTTGCCAGACTTACGTACCGAGGTAATATTTAGAAAATACTTGCCAGACTTACGTACGGAGGTAATATTTAGAAAATACTTGCCAGACTTACAACCGAGGTAATATTTAGAAAATTCTTGCCAGACTTACGTACCGAGGTAATATTTAGAAAATTCTTGCCAGACTTACGTACCGAGGTAATATTTAGAAAATTCTTGCCAGACTTACGTACCGAGGTAATATTTAGAAAATTCTTGCCAGACGTTGCCTCATGGCCAGCCGCTCTGCCCTCTGGGCGATTTTGCTCAATACATTAGGGTCTAAAAAGAAACAAGTATTAGTAAATTCGTAGTTCGAATCAAAATTGAAACGCACATGGAGATTTGAAACAAAGTTAACGAACGAATTGGGCACTTTTGGAATATTGACAATCTAGAACAGATACCACAAAACTTGCCGAAATTGAAAAGAAGAAAATTTCGGATGTGCCGCATTGCAGCACGACCAATAAGACTAGACTTGCTTTTCATGAAGTTTACTAGGGTTCGATAAAAGCAATAACTGATGAAAAATCGGGTTGTACAAAATACATAATATTCACGAGATACAAGGCCACTTAGTTACGACTTCACAGCTAAAAATATTGATGATAACTCATCCTCAATTCAGCCAAGACGATACTTGAATTTGTCAACAGCTTGCGGCTTGTAGCACTTGATTGATAATGATAATCATTACAGTAATTAACGCTGATCAACAATATGCAGCTTAGCGCTGTCTACACAGATAAACTCGGTAAATTTTCATAATTTACTAATGACGCACAGGTTCCTGACTATTACTGATCTCTTGTCGGTACTTTACTTGAAATATCATGTATCACTACAAGTACAAAGAACTCTGAGGGCTGCACACGATAACACCCGAACGTAGTGAGGGGGTTTGTGGCCCGATAGAGTGCGAGACTATCAATATTAATATGAATAAATTCAGGAGAATCGCTAGATTTACGGACTGAACCGCGACACCGCACGGCACATTGTCCATTTTTTAAGTTGAGTTTAAAAATAACTAAATCCATGCCTTGACTGTGGTCCCAGCCAGATAATTTTCATTCTCATCAGCTGCAGGTGGAGCTAAAAATATGAGTATCGCGAGCTCAGCGCTTTGTAATTATTCGTGAAATATAACCATCTCGATTAATCTTTCATGTACCTAAATCCAGGTATTACGCTGGATTTATAATCATCTATTTCCGGAAAAGTTATTAGATTATGTTAACCCAAATAGCCAAAAGTTCAGCTTTTTATCCAGTTTTGGCATTTGGTACTTCTAGATTTAATCAGTTCCCTAGCATGAATAAACCGTATTCCATTGGTGTAGCGAGAAATTTAAGCCTGAAAATCTTTTCATGACTATTAAATAATCAATGATAAATATAGTCAAATTGGCAGTGGTAATTTGATAAAAACGAAGAATAAATCAATGATCATACTATTACTAAATAATCGCAGCAGCTAAAGCAAGAAATACCTCCTGCCTCATAAATAGCCATGAATGGTAAGTCAAGTAGAATCTAGCGAAAATCACCACAATCATGAACCTTGAGTGCGTGTCTTCTGCACTTAACAGTAGAAATGCGTTATGACAGCAGATCGACATGAGAGTTAAACTGTTATTGAATATATAACAATACTGATAAAACAATATTTTGGACGCGATTTTCACTGATAGTTGATTCAGAAAATTCATGGACCGGCACCGAGAAGGTATCGTTGTAGCTCGATTAGTAGCACTAAAACCAAGATACGACAAACCTACCGAAGCACATCAGAACTGACAATATCAGCCATCAGAACCAGTAGCTGTTTGACACGGATATACTACGTCATTACTTCCCTCCTACTTCCAGTATTCCCTCCCTCCCCAGATAGCTAGTTCACTATTCACAGCTCTGCGGGGTGCAGCGTTTGTCGGGCACCTGCGTCCCTGGGTCACGTGACAGGGACAGGCCGGTCACGTGACGGGAACCTAGCTCCATTACTGATTACACGTGCAGCGGACACCGGGACGTTAAATTGTGACAAACTTTTACACGTGCAACAAATACATGTTATTCATGCTACTAATACTAATACTAATACTATGAACATGTACTTGCTATACAATAGGTCTACTAAGTTACTTCTTCTACTGCTTCTACTACTGTCAGAGTCAGAGTCATAGTTTCTTAGTACAATTCAGTAGGAATATTTCCGTTTAACGAACGATCAGCAAGGGTTCGCGACATGGGTAAAACCAAATCCCTGTTAATACAGATTGTTACAAGTTGTTACAAGAAGTAGCCAATAGTAATAAAATTTAGTAACCAATAGTAACTAATTGTAACCGTTTATAGTAAGAAATAGTTACAAATAGTAACTAATGGTAACCAACAGTCACAAACAGTAACCAATAGTCACCAATAGTAACCAATAGTAACGTTCGCGTGACACACTGTCGTCAGATATATCCCTGCTCACAGTCACACCACAACAATCAACAGGAAAACTTCACACGTCAAAACTGGAAAAACTTAAGGTTTGAACTTGAAGCAGTGAAGAAATGATCTAGGCTGTGAGTTTTTCGGGTAAAATGTCTCATGTCAGCACCATTTCAACACGTTTTAGTGAACTTAGTGAAGAGCGTGTGGACACAGTACGTACACATTCTTGTCAATTAATGAGCCCAGGAAGGTGAATAACCCCGAGAGACGGGCTATACTCTGACTATAATAGATCGCGTCCTCCAATTTAGCAGAACAAAAGAATGCCAATGGACCAGCATTATCAGATTCAAGCAAAATGAAATCGATTTAAGTTTTAACCCAATAATATGCTTATTGGCAAAGCAATAGATGCACGGTGATAGACCATATGGAATGGTTTTGTTAGAGTGCTTTCGTGAAACTAAGCCTATAATACTTGATTATGCTAATATTTAGAAATGCACAGAGCAACCATGTGAATTCGATAAAAATCTTCGTTCGTAAAACAGTATTAAATTGAAATTCAGCTTTTTCGCAGTATTAATGATAGCTGAAATAAAAAACTATAACATATAAACGCTGGCCGCTGGGAAACGAACCGTGAATTTTTGGTCTTTTACGTCTGGGCCAAATTCAAGAAGTGGGGTTATTCAAAAATTGGGTCGCTATCAAACGTATAACTATCAGAGGCCAAACTTAATATACTAATTACCAAAAAATTTTTGGTGAATGACTTTTTAAAGCTAAAAAGATCTTCGAAGTCTTCCCCAAGAACTGAAAAGAACGACACGAAAAACTGAAAATACTGACAATTGAAAGCCAATTCATGAAAATAGTCCCAAATTAAAAACACACGATGGAAACCTAGTCCACAACTACAAGGGTAGTCATGGGGTCTACCTTGGTCCATGACCATAATGGCGCAGTAGTTATTCGAATTAGTGATTTTTGCGGGTCCCCATCAATTCAGGAAATTCACGGATCAGCACCGTGCCTACAGCAACGGACACGATTTCCACTGATAGTCAATTCAGGAAACTTCACGGATCAGCACCGGTGCCTACAGCAACGGACACGATTTCCACTG
>JH152694.1:202643-216853 GCA_000226015.1 Mnemiopsis leidyi | reverse complement strand
TCAGCACCGTGCTTACAGCAACGGACACGATTTCCACTGATAGTCAATTCAGGAAATTCACGGATCAGCAACGTGCCTACAGCAACGGACACGATTTCTGCACTGATAGTCAATTCAGGAAATTCACGGATCAGCACCGTGCCTACAGCAACGGACACGATTTCCACTGATAGTCAATTCAGGAAATTCACGGATCAGCACCGTGCCTACAGCAACGGACACGATTTCCACTGATAGTCAATTCAGGACCGTGCCGCCGTGTCTAGTTGGACGTGACAACTTTTGCATTACCTATAAAGAAGGGCTACCGAGTCTAGTTGTTTTTTGTGGCCTTTCTACGAGTCGGAGAGGGATTTGCTGTCCGCAGTCCCATCTTGTAGAACGACTTAAGTTTTACATCACCCCACCAGTAAGGATACTACTGCTAGTATAATGCTTTTATTTTCGTCTCTTTAATTTGTAAATAATTCCAATTATGACTCTTCCGTTTAGGACTTAAATTTAATTTCCGGGGTAACTGTGTAGGTCCCGTTATCGGTTATTTTAAACGTTCGGCTATCCAATATTTTTAGCCGCTGTTAATTTTTTGGGCCTGCGTTGAATCAAATCAAAATCAAATTAGGACCAGCATCCCAAATTCCCGTTTATATCTGACCGATAACAGATTTAAAGTTAAAACCCAATTTTATGACCCAATTAAATTAAGTATTTAAATCCTCTGTTCACGGTGCCAAAACAATCACATTTCAATATGAGCCCAATTGCGTTATACGTCTTTCTCTTAACCCTCCTGGGTCTTCTGCAATATGCTGCATGCTCGTCCTGTATGCGATACGGGGTAGACTATTATGGCGCGGATATCACGAACTTCGTGGCGTCTACCTTCAGCGAGTGTGAGAATGTGTGTAAAGCTGTCAGATCCTGCAAGTCCATCACTTATCGAACTTCTGATAGGTAACCTTTGTACTAAACACAAGAAATTTCCAGTTATTTTGCATCAGAACTCCTCAAGTGGTTTGCATTTTACAATTTTGAATAATACTTAAACTCTTGTCTCTTTAAAGGCGATGTTTTCTGAAGTACCGAAGAGGCGGTGATCATGGTCCCACTCAAAGTGGAGGAGATTTAATAAGTGCCAACATGGACTGCAACAACAAAGTCGACCAGACTTGTGCTAAAGTCGGGGTGGATTACGGTGGAGCGGATTTGGGACACAGAACGGCTCACTCACTTTCCCAATGTGAGCAGTTCTGCAGGGACACGGAGCGGTGTCAGTCTCTCACCTTCAGGGACTCAGATAACAGCTGTTGGTTGAAATATCGCAAGAGTGGAGCCCGGGGACCGACTCACATTACTGGTCTTGTCAGTCTTAACATGGACTGTCCTACTGGCAGTGTACGGCATCCTTCGTAAGTGAAAGTCTTCCTTTATTTTCAGGTTTTATTTAACTTAAATTCTGTATTTAAAGTACTTCTCGTAATCAAAATTAAATGTGGACACTATAAATTGCAACAATTTGACTGCCACCGTACTACTACTAATGAGCTGAAAGCTTTAGAACAACGCAAAATCTTGCACTTTTTTAGACATACAATAGAAACCTTTTCAAAACACGATACAACTTCAGTTGTGCACACTATAACACGGATTTCGGGGGAGCCGACCTCACCAACCTCCAAACTTCAAGAAACAACGTGGGGATGTGTGAAGGTTTCTGTCGGGAGGAGCCAGCGTGTGTCTCCTTCACGTACCGCGACAGTGATGGGCAGTGTTGGCTGAAGAACAGACAGTACGGACAACGGGGTCCTTCATATATGGTAGGGCTGACCAGCATGAATATGAACTGTTCCAAATAGAGTTGTTGTGAAGCTCTCTTAGCAATCATGGCAGTGGGAATTTAAAATTCCGGCTCTCTTCATTTCACGCTTTTTCCTACTTTTTACGATTAAAATATCGTTCCAAAGTTTAAAGATTATTGGATGTTTTGGAAAAGTAAATCCTTTTTAAATTTCGAAAAAATCAATTTAAAGATTCGTGCAAATTTTAATAAAAGAATCATTTTGATAATGATGTTATAAAATGTATATAAAATGTTGAGTTTAACTTTGTTTTATCTTTACACTTAAATTGAGCACCAAGAGTCAGTAAATTCAAAATAAAATACTTAACGATGGAAGTCATCACGGTGAGCAAATTTTATTATCAGGGCTCAAGTGTAACAAAAATTATATGTTACGCTTACTAACTTTTATGTGGCCGCTCACAAATGACGTCATCAATTGTTCGGTATTTTTACCCCCTTCCCCTACCCGCTTTGTTATCAATCGTAATCCAGACTAACCCCCCCCCGCCCAAGATGATTTTATCACAGTCAAATTTTTGGCGATAAAATCACTGGCCAAACCCCCTTCCCACCTCGTCCTCGATCGGCTTCGTTTACAAACAAGCTTCGGTGATAACGTCATACGTGAACGACGCAAATTATGTTAGACCCTTTTTATTTTCTTTATACGACATATTGCAAAAAGACTGGCGCTCTTTTGAACAATAGAGAAACTGGGGCCCGAGAAAGGGTAAAAATCACAACTTAACAGTTGAATTCTTCTATACGGTAATACCACTATTGGTAGTGCAATTATCATATTAATACCACGAGCTTGCGAGTGGTATTCATGCAATAAATTCACGAGCTTGCGAGTGGATTTATTGAAGTAATTTAACGAGCTTGCGAGTGGAATTACGTATGGTAATTGCAATACCAATAGTGGTATTACTGTATTATTCAACTGCGTTGTTAATAACAGCTAGGGTAAAATGAAAAATTTCAAGTAAATATCTCAAGCTCTAAAGAATTGAAAGAGGAAAAGTACAGCGAAATCAAGCATTTTACTAGTTTAGTCCACATAAGGCACACTTATCCAAACCATTATCAGGAAAATTATCAAAAATTTGGGAGTCCCCTATCTTAATGATGATTTGCAAACGATAAAGTGGATGGTTTACTTAACCCGGCCCGAATATAGTGAGAGCCTTGAGCCCTGCAACCAATAGGTAACCATGTCTACTGTCACGTGTCATCTCCCCACAAATTACAGGGAAGGAACCCTAAGGGTCGCCTGTTAATGTGTCACAAGACAGACCTAAGTTCAAGTTATCAGTTTTTTGATTTCACTATCCGTTCGGTTTGAGGGCCGTATTTTGATGACGTAATTATGTGTGCTTGTCGATGTTGAAAATAGCAACATAATTCGCCGACGTAGTATAATTAAGGTCATTTCTCATGATATCCTGCTCAAATTTTTGCTGTTACTCCATAGAACTATTCTTTTGACAAATAGCTGTGCGATTTTGGCTGAAATTTTTGATCAGTGGAAACTTGTTCTTCATAGAGGCTTAGCCTGTAAAAATGCATGATTTGGCTTTTGTTAACCTCTTCTAATTCTTGAAGTTGAGATATTTACTCGACATTTTCAAAGAAAATTTGCTTGAATGTGATTCAAATTGAATTGAATGTAATCGTGTCATGCATAAGTATCTACCTCAAGGGCAGATGTACTTTGAAACGAAATCTGAAGTTAATTTTGGCCCAGTCAAACTGTCCTAAGCAGAAACAAATTGGTTTGAATCGCGTTTTAAGGTCGATTTCGGGATATGAATTAGTAATACCACTGGAGTGTAATTACTATAATGGTATTACTAAAGTAATACTACTCCAGTGGTATTACTACGGTGTAATTACTATATTAATTTTACTGAAAAATTAGCAAATACAACTGAAGTTGAATAATATTAGTAATTAGTAATAGTAATCACGTGTCTATCATTGGTAAAATGATAGACACGTGATTACTAACACAATAATAAAAAAGTTTATAACCTTCACGGATATAATGAAGTAATTATACTAGGTTTAGCACGAGCTGGGGGTCTTAGACAGAAACCAAAGCAGACATAGAACATTTTTAACAAAGCATTTGTAAAGTTCATTTAGAAGGGATAGTTGCAGGCCCATGATCTGTGGCCGTTTTCATCAAAAGAGTGGAGGTCACATATATACGGGTCTAGGTCATATCATAATACTCCCTCACAGTCTCACACAAGCGATCTAGGAATGGTTAAAATACGCTAAGGATTTTGAGAAAAACTCAGCCGACAACAAATAACGTGCCGCAGCAAACAAACGCCTAGTGACACCCAGTATGTGCACCAGACATAAACCTCTTCCACCAGTCGGTAATGGTTGCCAACCCCTTCTCAAGAGGACAATGGTTTAAGTTCTCATGACGGTTACAAGTGTGGAACAAGGCCCTGGTCGTTCTTACAAGTGTGGAACAAGGCCCTGGTCGGAGCCTGGACTTCTCAGATAGTATTGCGGAGTGATGCCGGGCAAAGTTACCGCTCGGACTGATTAGAGCTGTGTTTCTGGAGAGAATCTAGATCGAGGTAACGAACTGATGTCATCTAGCTTGATTGGACCGGCTGTCCGTAGATATAGGTGTACTTGTAGGGGGGTTGGTAGACATATATAATACGCATGACTGCATGTGTTAGTTTAACAAAATATGGTTTAATGACATAATTATAGAAAGATCCGTAAATTCTGATAATACTGTCGTAGCTCAAATCTGGACTATTTTGTTACATGTAGTAATAAAGTTTAGATTTATGGGTCTTGTTATCAATAACTATAGAAGAGACTAAATGTGTTTGCTGCACCATGATTTATTCTACACTAGTGAAAGCCCCAGAGACAATATTATAATCTATATGTGGAAACGAAACAGAAGATAAGGGGTTCTAGTAAGGTAGAGAGCAAGGGCCAGAGGATTGTCTGTGATTGTATCAGTAGTTGGTACCTACTCGACATTGGAGTCACGACGATCTGTGAAATCTAGCTCCATGATGTGAGCGTGAACTTTAATTGATTTAACCAGGTTGTTGACAAAGATAGCACTGAGTCCTGGAAATTATGAAACTTTAGCTGCTGCATCACCCTGCTGCAATAGTTGATTGGAGAATTTGAAGTTAAAAATGGTTTGACGAAGTCCCGATAAATACCAACAACAAACGCATCGAGCATTATGTCATGATATCAATTTTAAAATTAACTTGCAGATACATCGTACAAACTACTATAATGAAGAGAACGATGGGGAGACGGTCATCTCGAAACTCACATAACTTACTGGAATATATCTACTGGCTCATAACTTACTGGAACTAATTACACTGTTTATCAATTACACGAGTACAGCCCAATATACAACCCATACAATATACAGTAGAGAACAAAGATTGAGGTCTATATCTCGAAAGCATTTGTAAAGAGTCTTTGTCTTAGGATCATTACGCTTATTATTTACTATTTCCTCAAATAATTAACGACAATAGAAACAGCATTCTTCGATGGTTTTGCTGGGTACTATTCACTTGAACTGGTACTCGTTCAAATAGTGCCTTTAAACATTATTCATTGTGTTAGTTTAACTTTTGTTAGTTATTTAAAACAAAATGCTTGACTAAAAAATGATGAAGCTAGTTTTTCACATCTTAGAGTTTGGTAGCCATGATACACGCGGTAATCGGATAGCTAAAGAGGTATGCAACAAACTTTATATGTAATAGTGTTACTAAATTTCCGGCTTCCTTGAATATTATCTAACTTTCAAGATGCGGTGTTGATGAGAAAGTAGTCTATAAAAACATTACAATGTATAGATAAACAGAGAATATCACGTAGAGCAGGTAGTTACTGAGTCGCATTGTAACTGATATTTGGTCCAACTATTTCATCTCCGTTCGACTATAAATTTTAAATTCATTCTTAGGAAGATCTTTCACTTCGAATTATTTCAGATTGACTCGTTCTTATTCATTCTCTGAAAATGGTCGCATTGTAGTCAATGGGCCAAAAAATCTATAAACAGGGAAAAATCAAATATTCAAATAGAAAGCAAACAATTTAACTTATGAAAATGTACAATACACGGTGTATGCAAAAGTCAAGGGGAACATCAACAGAGGAAACCTACATAGAAAACATGAAGTTGTTCACGAATTCATGTTCATTTCTATATAAGATCAATGTATAAAGCTGAATAGTTGATATGAAACAGTAGTATAACAACAATAGTATAAGATTTCCTGAACAATTTCATGTCTAGAGAGTAAAACCTCAAGTGATATAGGTTACTGTATTAACCTTTGGCTGTTGAGACGACTTGATTTTGAGCGTTTTGTTCAGGAGATAAATGTACTGTATTTTCGAAACCGCATTCAACTTTACCAAGAAACACTATTAGAACCGGACTTGGTGGACACTTCTCAAAATACTTTCTTGTATCTGTAGTTTCTAAGCTTGTTGACGTGAACTGTGCATTAAACGACTAGATAATTGGCGGATTTGATCACATTTTCGTACGGATTTGTCTAGGTTCCCGCTAGGGAAAACAACAACGCGGGCTCGCAAGCGGATCAAACATAAAGTCCGCCGGAGTCTCTCAACACCTGGACACACTCAAGTTCGCGGCGGACAAAGTTATATCCAATCTGGTGCTCCAATCCGGGCCTGCTGAAAATGGCACACACAGAATGTCATGATACAGCACTAACAGATCTCCCTGACTTCAGCTTACAAATTACTGGAATCTCCATAACAATACGAACACTGTTATAGGGACCACTTTTGTAAAGGTAGAACCATTGAGTACAAGGCACTGAATCCGTCTCTAAATAAAGGCGCTGCTTGATGTGAGTCTCCTTATCCACTTCTAGTTTACAGTTACTACTTACTACTACTTACTGTACTTCTTACTACTACTTATTACTACAGTAACTACTTACTACTACTTACTACTACTTACTACTACTTACTACTACTTACTACTACAGTAACTACTTACTACTATAGTCTACAGAAAACGTTTAAAAAAGGAATTAGAGAAGTCTCCAAACAAATCAACTGATGTGGAATTCGGAATGGCATGTTTTATAGCGCTACCGAAAATAACAGAAAAATGACTGGGAAATAGCCACGAAAATATTTAGCCTTTGTCATTTTCAAGTTGTCGTCTTTAACCGTCTATTTCCACTTGGTGCAGCCCATCATTCCAAAACAAATAGTACTTGCACTTGACTAAAAAGATTTTGCGCCCAATGACAGGAAAAATCTTGAAAATCTGGAGCGTGAGCAATACCTACTCTACAGCGAGTTTTAAAGTCGTAACTTGGGTATTGACTTTTACAAGATATAATTAATGTTGCGCCTATAATTGATACATTTATTTTATGACCGTGTTATGACTATTTATTTGTGACTATTTATTGAGACTTAACTAGCTTCACGCAATTGCCACACAGTCAAGGCTGCTGCTTGCACCATTTGCATTCCTCAGCAACAAGTTTAGTATCCAAAGCATGTATTGAAGCTACGTATCTTATACAGACACCTCCCCACGAATAAATATATTTATTTTCTAACCGTGTTGTGACTATTTATTTGTGACTATTTATTGAGACTTAACTAGCTTCACACGATTGCCACACAGTCAAGGCTGCTGCTTGTTTGTAACTGATTGTAATTGTTTGTAATTGTTTGTATCTGTTTTTAACTGTGCAGTCAAAGAGTAAGAGCCCAAATTTAGAAACTCTAATTCTTGAGAAGGTAAAAACATAGCTTACACAGCTAGTTGTCTAGGCGACATACCTCTAAAATACAGCTACCGTATGCTATCATCGGGTTCTCTAAAAATGCAATTCTACTATCCTTAGACAAGCTATATGAAAATAGGGCTACTAGGATTAAAAGAGCAAACGTAAGTCCTATAGATTTAGTAAATAAGTAAATATAATGAAAGAATCTACAATTCCAAAATTTTACAAAAAATATATCAACGAACCCTGCATGATGTTTATTCTCCCAAACAGTTCTTTAAATACTACAAAAATACGTGACACCACATTCCTAGAAATATAGTTCTACAACATACAGTTATAGTGAAAATGAAATAGTCATGCAGAGTCAAATCCGAAGAAAAACAAAACAAAAGGATAAAAGTTAGACAATGGAATATTCAGGGCGAGGAAAGAAATCCACAGTATATGAAATCCACAGTTTATGATAACGTGATACAGTGGAGCTACTAACAATAGCTCACAATAGCGGGCAATGCCGTGGTATGTTACTGCATTTCAGAAAGACGCCAGCTAGCTATCTCATTATACTGCATTGCAAACTCTCAGCTACCGGCAGTTGTCCCCCGAAGAAGCAGGCTCTTACGCTGACGTGAACTATTGAATAAGATAATATCTGTCTGTTTAACTGAAGAGTTTTGAGTACACATGTTGGGGGAGTGGTTGAAACGAGCCGCATTTTTTCACCTTTTTGGTGGTGAAATGGAAAAGTATGACCATGGTAATTATCCAAAATTCTAAATCACTACACGGACAATTGAAACTTGGCCTTGGTAAAAATATAGACATTTTGACCAAAATCCACAAAGTCCATGTTGATTTTATGGCCTTATTTCGACTGCAAGTGCATTGACCATAAATGGAATACAAGAGTGCCAGGTCAATGTCAAAGCTTAACCACATCCTTCTTGAAAGATTGAGAAGACAATTCAGATGAAACAGGCTTCAGAGAGTTGGCATTCTTGGGGAATGGGAACCTGAAACCAAAGCTTTTGATACCGCAAAAACACGCGGCAGAAAGGTTCCTACTTTTCTTACTACATCAGGATTAAGTCTAAGATTTCAATGTTTTATGGAAATTGCAGAACTATGAAGGAACTAGAAAAAAGACTTTTAAAGTAAGACTTTTAAATTTGTACCTTAAGTAGACAGTAATGTTACCTAGTGCATGATCAGTTGTGTCCCAAGAGAGCAGTTCCTCATTACGACCGGGGATCAATTCCTATCATTACCAATTTTTACGTTGATCCATTGCCGCATCATTCTGATATCCTGACAAGAAATGAAATACGATAACTTTTCTCTTTATGGCATCCACGGCCCAACAGAAAGAAATATTCTCGTGGGATACAAAACCTTTATATACATCTCCTGTATGGTTGAAGACACACTTATATAAGTGGGGTCCCTTCGGAGTAACGCTATAATGATCCAGCATGTGGCAGTAGAAGATTTGCTTCTTGTTGCTATGAGTCTGCCTGGGGGTCTGCAATGGAAGGGAGTTATGGCGATCCTTCTCAGTGCTGCTGCCCATGTGGTTACTCCTCTCCCTGAGCTGGCTACTTTCTATCTCTCTATCTCTACCACGCCTTCATGGACAACCCCTTCAGTCCTGGTTCTACAATACTATATTTCTATAGGTATAGCTGGTGTTATAGGTATTAGCTGGTTCTATAGGTATAGCTGGTTTTGTACTTCCTTGATGTTGGTGACTAACTTTTACATATTTACACTGACTTTACGCAGTTTCCGAGGGTACCTTAGAACTTTAATAGTGAGGCTGTTATCGGCAACCTTGACAAGGCTATGCGTTTTAGAGGATCCAGAAAAAGTTCAACTAACGAGAGTACAGGACTGCTACAGGTGGGAAATCGAGACTAGTACTACTAACTCAGTTGAAAAACATGGAGTTCTGCACGTTCAGAGCTCTGAAAGATTTTAGCAGAGAAACATGCAGTAAGCTCTGAAAAATTAAGTTCTGTGCAACGCAACAGAATTATTTTGTTGGACGAAGTAAGAGTAATACTTATACATTATTGACTATTGAGCAGCTCAGGCCAGCATAGGTGCATAACTGAGAAGAAAAAACTAAAAATTCGCTGTAGATTGAATAAAAACAAGGATTCAGTCACAAATCAAGTTGACGAAAGGCCAAGGCGTGCTCTGCTGTCAAGTTTAACCAATGTTTGCTATACATATGTACTTTCTTGTAAACCTTGGAAGATATTTACTTGAAATACATTAAACTGCAAATAATTTGTAAAATCATAGTTTTTAACTAGCTACTGACAATAAGTCAAATGATTGGTCGATTGTATGATAGATAGTTTGAAGTATGATATAGTTTGACTTTGAAGTTCAATGTTGTTTGAAGTTCAATAGTTTGAAATTAAATATTCCCTGTCTCATATGTCAAATCTTAAATACATAACGTCACATTTTCGAGAAACGAACATTATTACAAAATAATTTGAATTGAATATGGCAAATTCATCACTTTAAAGTTCATGAAATAAATTAAGAGTTAACTACCAAGTGTAGATAAATCACAAGTTAAAGTCCAAAATCAAAGCGGTCAACACCAACTTTCACAAATTGTAAGTTGACGGGAATTAAAACTGGAGATTATAGAAATAAATTGATCAAAAATTTGAAGATAAATTAATGATAATCCGACAGATAATATATTCGATGCCCGACGGCAGTTATTAATGAAAAATTCACAAAGATAAAAGGGTTGCCACAAGGGGAACCTAAACGTCAGTCATATAGAAAGATAGTTAAGACTAAGTGACCAGTTGATGGATAATTCATCAAAAAAGCAGTACGTCAGGACTCAATAAATTATTGAAGAGTTGAAGCCTGATCTGAAGACATTGAATTTGCGTCACAAAATGAATACCGAAGGAGTTTCTAAATAGACGGAGAATCCAAATTAAGCCAGTGGGCTGACGCCGCCCCTCATAGAATCAGCTGTGTAGAGACTTGTGTATTACAAACACAATGGACTGCAAGAGCAACACGTTCAATATTCAATACAAACACAAAAGCTAAGGTAAGGAAATATCGAAGTCAAGAAAGCATAAGTGTGTAAGGGTTATTAATTAGAAAGCAGCGAAAACATTTTATGTGCTTTTTTACTCATGTGCTTATTACTCATGTGCTTATTACTCATTAGCCATTGCTTCACCTGTAAAACTTAAAAGTGTGAAACTCCCATAATTTGGGAAACTGTTGTATTATGCATTTGTCGTTCGAAATGAAGCAGTACCAGATCAAGTGATCATCTGAATCAACTCACTTGCCAAACTTTACGGAATTTCTCAAAATTTATTTTTGACGCATGATTCCGGACAAATAAAAACGTCCAATTCGTAAAAATCAAAAGGAGCTGTTCTGACTTAAGACAAAACAGAAGTTTAGTTAGAAAATTCAATAATCAATATAATATTAGTCGTTCGAAAAAGATTGTCAGTAGTCGAATAAATCAGCTGATATAGTTAAACGGTGCAAAATTTTAATGTTTTTGGGCAACATAATCTCCATTAACTTCAGTTACACGTTCTCAGTGGTCACACAGCTTCTTAAGTTGGTCCATCAGGGTGTTTTCTGACATCACCCTTATGCTCCGCTGAATGGCGGCCTTGACATCTTCTGGGCCCTAAAAACATAATTTCTAAGGTTCCGCTTGATTGCTCTTAACATATATCGGTCAAGGAGGTCTAAAACTGGAGGATAGTGTGCCTGGTGAACAACTGAGATTCCGTTCTGTTTGCGATAATCTTGCAAGATAGTGGCTGAGAGAGATTCGCATGGTCCATTCGGAGGTGTGAATTTCTCAGAGAAAGTTTGTGTGTTCTGAGGCCCATAAACCTTTTAGATGTGTCCTTTAGGTACCTAATCATAGTGGTGGCATCAATAGTTGTACCTTGGGGCATCACCGATAATGAAAATCTTTGAGGCTTGCAAGTGAACCCGATTAAACTCATTGTTTTCTTCTTTGTTAACTTTGACTCACATCTGTCGATTTCGGGCCTTTTTTGCCGATCCAAACTCTACCCTTGTACTTTTGAGACCACGAAAACCAAGGTTCGTCTTCAATAACATAGTTTGACCCCATATACTGCAGACCCTTGGTGTTGAACAGCTCAAGTAACGCTCTGCAACATGCCACCTAAGCTGTTTTGTTGCTCTCTGACAAAAAATGAGGTACCCAGAAAGCATGCACGTTTCTGAGGTTAAGATTCTTAGTTAGAATATGAAAAACGAATGTCTTTGGTATAGAAAGGCGTAAGGCAATATCAGTGCATGATAATCATGAGTTTTGAGTCTTTATTCGCTTTACTTTCCTTATTGCTGCAGTGGTACAGGTCACAATTGGTCTACCAGGGCTTGTCCTCTTTTCCTGGTGTATTCGGCCATTCAAGATATCTGAAATCCAACGGAAAACAGTCCTTTCGTTAGGGCTAGCATCCCCGTGAACCGCTACGAGCTCAATATGACTGTCTGCAGCAGATAGACCCATCTTGTGTCGAGTCAAAACATTGAAACGAAAATCACGATTCATCTCATTCAGTGGAGGTAGAAAATGAAATCAAAAAGCTTAGCTTAAAGGGCTGTTAAAGTTCAACCCTTATCCTAAAAATCACTTATCTTTACCTAAAATTGTCTGATAAAACCGATCCTGGTAACGAAATTTTACACAGACTTTTACTTTTGGAATAAAACACTCACTGACAATCTTTTTCGAACGCACTAATATATAGCTATAAATTATTATCTAGATTATCTGATTATTATTATATTGATGACATGACTGTACTCTATTGATCAACAAGTAACAACAGAGTCTGCAGTTCTATATTGCAATAATAATCTAGATAATAATTTATAGCTAAATGGCCCAACACCCAACAGCTGAAAAGTGTAAAGAGATGCTGTAACAGCCAACCCCTAACACATGTCACATGTCACGAACAAACAATAACAGCAGCGTAAAATTTAAATGTGAGTGTGTTATACGTTTCGTCCACAAAGTGTGAATTCTATAACGCGTTATCGTTTACTTAGAGTGCGCGCGCACCACACTGCACGTGCCATCATTGCATATACATTTATTCATGTGTCATGACAAGGTCAGTACTCAGAAGTCACAAGTCACGTGACGTGCATTGTGCACGTGACTGCACATGGCACCCGATTTTCGGTGTATATGTTGTGTGGGTGATTACTGATTTGTGTTTAAAGTTAAACAGTTTACTTACACACTTCTGTCGAGTGTCGTCTGTGTAAACAGAAACTTGCAAACGCCATGCTGAATGCTGAATACTCGAATCACTGGTGTCTGGTGTTTGATCTTATCTTAATGCCATGTTCTTTTTTAACTTTTTTAACTTTTTCTAAAACTAAACACTAATTTCGCTCGTTTGACTGACTTTGAAATAAGAAATTATCAATTGTTTTACTATCAGTATCACTATCAACTCCAGTGCCTCAGCAAAATTTAAATCTAATCTGTCAGCTATTGCTTAATAATCACGTGTGAAGCATTTCAACATCAATGTTTTGGAAATGTTGCCAGGGCTGAGCCGGACGATTCGGATGGTAGAAACTTCATTAGTAGAACTTTATATCAGGAGGAGTCATGAGAAATGTGAATTACTAAAAGCCTCGTCAAGGAAGAGAAGCATTTTATGGAAGCAGACAGCGGAACAAGCTAGACTAGTTAGCAGACTAGATAGCAGACTAGACAGAAGACTAGGTACTTGGTACTGGCTAGAAGATTCCATCGCGTGAAGATGTGACTGGACATCCTTATCTAGTTTTGAATTATATTATTCTACTGACAATCCAACCTCCTGAAGCATGAAGGTTGTTCATGTTTTATAAAGCTGTCGTGGAGCTAGTGATCTGCGCCTTTTTAGACGCTGCACTATTTCCTCGACAAACGTAACTAAGCATGCAGAAATTCTCGATCCGAAGAAATCACGGCCCTAACAGAAGTACAGAGGACCGTAAGGCCCTTTCCTACAACTTCTTACTTTAAGTATAACTTACTATAAGTACTATAAGTATTGTGATGCAGAAAGTATAACTTTAGTCATGCAGAAAGAGACCCTCGGAGTAACTATGCAAGCTATTATACGGATACTTCATTATACTTATAGTTATAGGCCCTAGGCCTAATTTGTGAATCTTCATATGAACAGATTTGAGAACGATATGTTACTCAATTCAAGGAATAAATAAAAGATGTTACTTAATTCAATTTTTAATTCAATTTTTTCAGACTCCAAAAGGATATTGAATACCTGCATGACTGGTCACTTTCTAATAAAATGAGATTTCATCCTGACAAATGTAAGGTGCTCTCGGTGAGCGGTAAAATTTCAAAAAACCTCTCCCTTCTTAGTGTTCTCCCTTTCTTCAATTTCATATACTCCATGGGGGGAATCTCACTTGATTATGTCGATCAAGAAAAAGATTTGGGTGTCATAGTGACTTCTAATCTTGATTGG
>JH152694.1:179597-198330 GCA_000226015.1 Mnemiopsis leidyi | reverse complement strand
AGAAGGATCATCTGCAAAAGCTTAGATATTGTAGCCCGCAGTGTTATCCCTCTGTTGTTACTGCAATATGAAGTCGTCCCCCTTTTTCCCAATGATGATAATCACTCCTTTTAACCAGTCTTCAGGAATTTCCTCTTCTTCCCAAACTTTCTTGAACAGGCGCTCCATATGACTGAGAAGAGCACTCTCACCATACTTAAGTTGCTCGTTAGTTATCCCGTCCACACCCGGACTCTTGTTGTTCTTTAGCTTCCTCAGGGCATAACTAATCTCGTCTCTAGTTGGTGGTCCATCTGAGCAGGAAAGGTAACCAAAGCTGGGTTGAGTTGGTACGTCGTCGAGGTCAGTAAGATTGACACTCGACAATGGAGGGTTAAGGAGTTCTGAAAAGTGCTCCTTCCAGACAAAAGTAAAACATTTTAAAACTCTTCCTTTAAAGATTTAATCGATAAGCATCAATCGAAATCATGAACAAAATTTACAGCGGTGCCTTCAAACTTTCCTACTTAGTGATCATAGATTCGGGGAATTGCTTTGATATCAAGTACTTAGTACATTCATCCCCGCTCTCACGAAGCCATAGACCATGGCTTCAGTTCATGCCCCAGTTTATGCTTTTATGCAATACTCCGACCGAATTTACTTTCTGCCTATCTAACATGTATGTCGAGACTTGAGAGATCTCTGAGCTGATTGCGCGTGTATGTTTGATTTGATTTAGGACGGCATGTTGAAGATCAAGGGTGTAAGAAGGTGCCCTGGGGCTGACGTCCTTGTGTATATAACAGGACCAGAATCTGGAAAACTTTAAACGATTGTAACTAGAGCTGTTGAAATTACTTCCTATGCCGGTTTCTTCATAGTGATAGTGTCAACTTTCTAGCTGGTAGCTTCTTTGGAGTCCAGATTTTCTGTTATAGTTTCTGTTCGACTTATCGTGCTACGTTAAACTTAAAACACTTTCTGTTTCCTATGCAAACTCTTTAGATTACAATTTTTACCTTACCCTGTAATCTTGAGAGACATTAAATTAACTAACAATAGGGATACAACAAATACAATTACAGAGGAATAGAGCATGTTACTTAATTTAATCCTACAGGATGCTGCTGATAGTGTTGCCACTAGCTCTACTTCTATTTGGTATCGCACTCCACGTCCTAACCTACTTCCACCGACGGCAATACTCCCACATTCCATCAGTTCCCATCCCTGCCTCCCTGAAATGGGTAGTGGGACACGGACCCTTTATTTTGGATAAGGCCAAATTATTCGGCTTCGATCTCACTGCTATTGTTGAGTCATTCAGAGTAGATTTGTCAGCAGAAACGATCGTTATATTTAGCCCGGGGACCAAATCTCCGATGGTGTATTCTGTGAGAGTTTCGTTTTTCTCGAAGATTCTGGGAGATCATAAGACTTTTCTGAAGCCACCCCCAGCACTTGACTACGTCAACGGTGTAAGGATACTAGGACCGAAAGGAATCTTGTTAGAAAGGGGGAGTGAGGTTTGGTACCACAAACGCAGGGTGATGGACCCGGCATTCCACAAAAAGTTCCTCAGGATATTGATGAGTAAGATGAACGGAAAAGCGAAGAAAGTGAGCGACTATCTTGGCAGATTGCCAGAGAAAAGAAACGTCAACATCCTACCGATCCTGGAGAGAACCGCACTCGAGGTTGTTTGGTCGTGCGGTTTCAATATGACAGAGGACATCATTACGTCAGAGAAGTCTCCCATCAACCAAGCAGTGTCAGATATATTCAGAGTAGGAGCAATGAAAATATTCAACGGTCTGACCTTCTGGATACCAGGAACTTTTAGAGCAGAAAAGAAGCTGCTGTTCGAAAAAGCGGAGTATCTGCGGGGTCTGATGAAGGAAAGACTCCAGAGTCGATATGATTCCATAGCAGAGGGTACCGACACAACTGAAGACATCTTGTCTTACATAATCAAAGCAAACCAATTCTCGGACAAGCTAAACATTGAGGACGTAGTGGATGACTTCCTGGTGTTTCTGATTGCTGGGATGGAAACAACAGCCATCACCATGTCCATCCTGTTATGGTATATGCTGAAGGACGGAGAGATGGCCAAAAGACTAAAGGAAGAGGTCAACCAGATGTTCGAAGACAAGGAAGAGTTAGAGTTTGATGATTTAAACAACTTAGTCTATCTTGAACAGTGCATCAAGGAGGTTCTGAGACTCCACGCTCCGTCCAGAATATCATTCAGAATGAGTCCCAACAAGACGACCATGGTAGACGGAATAGAACTCCCCCCAAAATCCAGAGTCCTTGTTTCCGTAGAGGCAATACATCATCTCGCGACTATCTGGCCGGATCCAGCTAAGTTCGATCCGAGCAGATTCCAACCAGACAAAGTAAAAGACATCCACCCTTTTACTTACATGCCGTTCAATGCTGGACCCCGTGTATGCATTGGGAGACACTTTGCCATGATGGAAGCTAAGATAGTAATTTCTAGATTGCTTCGAGATCTCACACTTTTTGATCCAGCTCCGGAGAACAGTAACTTGGAAATACACACTTTACTTCTAGCACGGCCCAAATATGGTGTGTTTGTGGGGATTGTGGAGTGAGAGGTACTGTGATGGATAGTGGAATTGTGTATCAAATGTAAACTGAGTGAGAAATTGAAATTAAGAGTGAATTTAAATTACCGATGGTAATATATTGTAGTAAAAGTGTAGAATACAATACAATACACAATTAAAACACAATTCAGAGGGATGACGATATGTGTGTATATCATTACCAGATCTTTAAGTTTCACTTACGAAGAGTTAGCGACGTTGGCCTGAACTCCAGGGTGTCTAAGGAAAGTTTTTACCATTCTGTTTTGGTTGGCATCGTACTTGGCACCCTCCTCAGAGGCGCTGCGTTGACGAACTGTCTGTCTTTGAGGTGCCTGGGTTTTAAGGATATGCATAGATTACAGAGAAACAGTAAAATTATTATTGTTGGAGTCTGATGACATGCCCAGACATGCCTGAGGATTGTTAATACAGTTTCCATGTTAATAAAATGTCTTCATTACTATTTCATGAACTGGATACCACCTTAATTCTGACACATATATAAATGCGAGTGCGTGCGCGGGAGAAATGACGTACTTTTGATTTTAAGTTGCCTAAAAAATGCGCGCGAAAAATGAATTTCGCTGACATGAAACACTATACGGTTATTTCAGCGGAACGTCACATTTCTATTCATTCCTGCTAGCAAAAAAGGTATTCACCTACCATCTTAGGAATTTCCGGTTTCGTCTCATCTCCAGTAAACTCAGATGCGGTGGTAAACAAAGCACTGGGTTCGGTGACTTCCGTAGAACCTTGAACGACGTGTTCAATCATGGTCGAGTTGGACATTGGAGTGACCGGTTTTTTGGCTGGCAAATTCGGGGTCACAGGCTGCTGGAACAACGTAACTGGTTTGATGTTCTTTTCTCTGGATTCTACACGACGTATAGCGTACTCCTCGTTTATGTTCGGATCGACCAACACGAAACTGAAAATGTAAGTGGTAAAGTTCTGAAGTAGCGAAGTATTAAACTCAATGAGACAGGATTTAACTAATACATGATTATAACGGTATCCTGTAAAGTGTAGATACTGACTATGGGTCGAAGTAGATCCAGTAAGCTTGGTTGTTAAACACGACTGTCAGCCTAAGTTTATTTTCAGAGTATGCAGCCTCCATCAGCTCGCTTGTACTGCTGTCAAACGGCAACCAACTTTTGTCAGCTCCCTGGTGCTCCCAAATACCTAAACAGTAAGTCTGTGAGACTGGAGTATATGCAATGACAAGAACTCATAATGGAGGTTGTACTCTAGTACAGGCTCGTAATGTACATCATCAGGAAGAATTATCAAATTACTGAGAAATTAATATCAAATTTTGGTAATTGTTCGGTGTCAAAATTGTGACGATAATGTACAAGTTCCGATACAGTAATAACCAAGAAAACGTACCTGTAGGTCTGATAAAGGAAGGCCTGCTCTTGATGCTTGGGGGTGTAGGAGTGGAAGACGCGCGCGGGGGCGGGGAAACAGCGACGCTCCTCACACTCCGCTGTACTTTGCGCTGTTTACCGGTGCTGGTGTTGGTCTGTATCCGAGACTTGGTATTCACACTGAACTTGATCTCGTTAATGTGGAGGATTACACAGGCTGTGCCGTGCTGCAAGTACGCGGACTCCAGCTTGTTGGTCTGCTGCGCGCCGTACTCCTCCCACTTGTTGTCGTCGTTCAGCCACTGCCACACTGGAACCGGTTGTGACAGCTGGAGAGTCTCTTCTCCTGCTGTCTCAAACATCTTGTTTGTCTCTTCCACAGCTGACACCCAGTTTCCTGCAACGTTAATTTAAATATTAATATTAAATACAGGCGCGTTTACTTGGTTGTAAAGCTGCTTTACACACTTATATTCGACATAAGAATTGGGGGAAAAAAGAGTTAAGAGAACTTTTGAAGACTACAAAAAAGAAGATTTTTGAAGACTACAGTTTGCGTCAAGAGGGATTGAGTAGCTTACCAACAGGTCTAGAAGAAGATTTCTTCACAATCTTGTCGTAGACGAGTTTAAATCTTCCGATCTTCCTACTAGATCCAGAAGAAAGAGACTTGACATTGAAGTGGTTGAAGTCCACTGTGTAGCCCGGATGTGAGGAGTCTGCTGCCTTGAGACTCATCTTACATTCACCACGCAAGTAAATCGCATCAATCACTGCAATAATACTTAAAAAACAACTTTCCTTATTCACCAACGCTTCAAGGACGTAATGACATTACAGCTGCGCTTTGTTGACAAGTTGACAAGAAATAATTTTAAAGCAAATTTTAGCAAAATTATTAATTTCCTAGAATTTCGATCACATTGAAAATGAACCGAAAAGGAGTTAAGTTTCAAACCTTCGTTCTGTTTAGGATCGTAAGGGCACCAATTGTCGTTATCTCCCATCCAGTGCCACATGACGATCTCCTGAGAACTGGGTAGAGGGGGGAGGGAGGGTAGGGAGATCTCTCCCTCGGGGAACTGCTTACTGTAAACCGACAGTACGTCTTTGGAGATATCGTGGAATATGATGTCTCGCTCAATCGCCACAATAACACGTTTCAGGAGCCCTGGCATGGTACAGATCACAAAATGGATAAAAATTCCTATCTCGGCGATCGTATTAATTGAATGATAATAAAACTGTCTAAAAATAGAAGTACAGATGATTGAATGATAATTAAACTGTCTAAAAACAACAGTACAAACCGTTGTACTTGGTAACAACACTTTGAACAATCTGCGCCACATGCCGGTGCGGAACCCGCCGACCCTCAGTAAGATGAGGCGTGATAACCAGACAGTCTGCGCCGTGCGTCGCGGCAGTGCAGAGGAGGATGTTTAACTTCCGTTTTAGGAGGTGCACTTCCTCGTTTGTAAGATTGATGTTCTCCTTCTGTCTTTTTACCTGAGGTAACCTTCGTAAAATGGATTGATTTAGGGAATTTAGTGACATAAGGCTGATGAGTTCTTAACTCCATAGATTTTAAAATGCAAGGTTTGAGTAATTGTGTATAAATCCAGCAGTGAAACTGATATGTACAGCACCTTAGGGAGAGGAGAGATGGAGAAGACATCGACAAGTTGGGGTTGATCTAAAAATAGGTAGTTTCTCTGTTGAGATTCTCTGAATACGGTAACGTTCGTGTTTACTTGACATTCTGTCGGTCCCAATAATCCCATAGACCCGGTTCTTTTGTGCGACTTTACCGGCCTAGGGAAACTTGATAAACTTTTTTATACATGTAACGTACTTACAATAGACTTCAATATCAAAACGTTTTACTATTTAAAGCTCTAGTTATTAGCAGCACTAAAACGTAGAAAATAACTTGGAGAGCGACATACCCGTCCACATCATCAACACAAGTGTAGTAGGAAGATCTCCTGATGAACTCCTCAAGCGGACCAATTCCGCCAGTCCGCCACTCCCCGCCAAGTTGGTGCGGGTTTGCGGGTACAAACAATCCCGGCTTATACCCGCTCTTTTGCAGGTGTAGGCAAACCTGTTCATTATCAAATGTAACACACTTCATTCAGATCGAAAATAGTTATCAGAATAAAGCGATCTTATATCTTCATAACTACAAGAAACTTTATAACAACAAGAAAATTATGTGAGAGACTATGCCTTAAAACGGAAATCAATTATATACTGAATCTAAAAGCGGATACCTGGATAGGATCCACATTGATAACATTGATATCCGTCTTGTTGAACCGTAGAGGAGGAGGCTGGTGTAGGATACTCTTGTCCTCGATGAAGAGTTGACTGGGAGCAGCAGGGAGGTGGACAACCTTGTTAGCTGAGTTCACGTAGCTCCCTCTCTGTACCACCTCTCTTGTTCCCATCATTGTACCCACCAGTAGCCAGCTTAGTTTCTTGACCTGGGATTTATAGGACCTAGTAAATCCAATCAGATTATGTTAGGAATGTGGCAACATCGATTTTATTGTAAACGACAGGTAACATAAAATGAATCAGCGAATAGATTTTAATTTTACAAAATACAAGGCAGAAAGAGCTTTAAGTCTAGCTAGATTGGTGTATTATACATATTGGGTACATTACATTTTTACAGGGGTTATTTAATTTCCTGGTTACATACTAACATATTCTTGCGTAGCGTACAAGGTGCAGCCTGTACCTTTAGAAAGTTTTTGCCAACATATAACTTTCAAGATTACTTTGTATAACTTTCCATAACTTGCGTGTGCTTAATATTTCGAAATGAATTTTCAGATTTTTTTCAGAGTCACGTGACGACATGATGTTCCCGACTTTAATCTAAGAAGGAAGATATTCGCAAAAATCAGGAAGTAAATATCATTCTCGCCACGTACAAATCTAAAAATCGGATTGCCAAAGGTACACCCCTCATATAGGACATTGACTGCCGTAAGAAAAAAGGCTTCACTCTCAATCTGGACAATGAGTAGCTATAATATTGTCAACGCTATACTACGACATGAAACATTCATAACCAGTCAGTTTGGCTTTTCACAAGGACAAACCGATCAAAAACAGAACAATCTGATTGCTTGTTTCCGAAGTAATTAAAAATTTTAAGCCTCTGATTCAAACTGTCTCTACTTTATTTCGGAGTAAGATGTCCATGATTTTTATCATTTGGCCTTAAAGAGGGTTTCCGTTCAAATTATTTGATATTTTGACCGTGACTAGTGACAATATTTGAAACTACTGAGGGCAAAGGGCAAAAAAAGTATCTTTGACGACAACATGTAACCTCCACTGCTGACTTAGCACCTACCTTCCTAGTAGCCTTGTAAAACTCAAACCAAGTCCTCCACTGCTGACTGTCCACCGCACTCCAATCAGGACTGTTCCCCTCAATCAGGACGTTCTCCCAAGTCCTCTCAAAGTCCTCCAAGATGGGGGGACGTCTACTGGGGGAGGGTGCGACTTGTCTGTTTGTGTCGGTGAAACTATAGAACTCCGTCTTGTCCTGTTCCGTATCGCTGCTCTCCCACAGACTGCTGTCTTTTGAGGAGTACTTGCACCACCGCAACTCTGGAATGGGAAATGTGAAATATTGTATGAAAGACGAAAAACAGCTAACATGATTGGGATCTTGAAATCTTCAATAAATATCAATTGATAAAACGAATAAAATTCGTGCCTTTAGTAATATTTTCCTGTGAAGACTCCCGGCCGGAAGCTATTATAACCTATAACTGTGAACTGTTGATATTCTGCTTACTTACCGGCCCACTACCCATACCCAGGCTTTGCTTTGATTTAAACTAATAACATGGCATGTGGATTGTAAGTATTCAATCGGCTCGGTATACTCGAACTAAAAGTTTATCGTTGTGCAAGCTTGACCATGAACCTGTGGCCAGCTGCCTTTCAGCTGCTGCGGCTCAATCCCCGCACAGCAATTTCTGGTATTTAATTTTTCACATATACTATTTAACTTGACTTGCCTTGCACCGGTCGCGTTGTAAGCTTTAGGCAGATTATAGTTTCACATTCGACTTAAATGGTTCCATATCACTAGAAAACATTTCTAATACTAGTTTTTCAGACAACCTAATGTTATAACAGCTGCATATAGTAAAACATATAACGAGCGAGTTTGAGCCACACGACACTCCGACCAGCCTCACATAATTACTCAGTAATTTACCGACACATGCACTCTATAATGACTTGCTCAGGCATGAAGGTATGTACGCTTGAGGATAACGATGCCATGTGATTTGATAAAGCCTCCTCATTTTCGTTGCACCTTTTTGTCGGTTTGGTATGAGAACTTAAAAAATGTCAAACGTCAAAGTAAGCCTGCATCATAGCTAAGTTTTAAAAGCTAAATGTGATATAAACGCAGATCTGGACATGGATTTTGCTTCAGTTTCAGATTCAGTTTCAGGAGAAAATGAAAGTTCAGTCCAAAAATGCGGCGAAAGACTTCTCAACCCATTTTTATTGGAACTGAATTTAACAAAATGGACCTCTATACCAAGCTACATAATATTGGTTACCAGCAGTGTCTTGATCCTTTACATCGTGATGAAGCGATATAAAGCAAATCTGAACATTTACTTTTCTGTTCTTTGGTACATATTCACTCAGACTCAGTTTCTTCTCGTTACAACCATTTCTTGGATAACCGAGTCTACCACTGCTAAACGCCTTGAGGACTGTCAGTTCGAAGAAGGATGTAAGATCAAGATGCCCGTACAGACCTACTCCATAATGCTCCCGGGATATGCGGTTTTAATGGTGACACTGATCAGGACTGTGTTCGTTTCTAGACCACTCTCCTACTTTGACTACATCAGAAGACGTTATCAGGTGTTTGGAGCAGTACTGTCAGTTGTTCTGTGTGGGATTCTTTCCTCACTACCTAGCATGGGAGCATTGTGTGACATCAGAGTAAACAGAGCTGAAGTAAGGAATCAGACATCAGAATTGGGAGGATATTTTTACTACTGCAGTTATGATGGACAATCCTGTAACATCTATTTTGCATTGCTGATAGGGTTGGGTAGTATACTGCCTGTTATATTGATATCTGGCCTGTATATCTACATCTACAGGGTCACTGTCAACGCAAGAATGGCACATGAAGCTCTGACACTGGCGGGAAGTACCAGTAAGAGAGCAGGCGGATGTAGTCAGGACGAAGTGATGGTAAAAGAAAACAGGAATGTTAACAAAATTTCAAAAGAATGTGGAAGACCTCCCTGGTCGGTCTTAGCTATTCTTGTAGTCTTTGTTGCTTCCTCTACTCCTTGGATTCTTCTACAAGTGCTTAAAGAGGAGGTAACCAAATATGTGATGAGAGAAAGTCAAACTGGTGCTCGAATGTTTGATGTGTTTTATGCAGTAGTCCAATTTTCTGTTGGTATCTCAGTTCTCATTTATCTCCTGACGACGACAAGTCTTCGCTCTGCTTGTTTCTTGCTGATCAAACAGCGACATAAACAGACATCAACAATGTCGTCGCTTAATCGGATCTGCCCTTCTTAGACTGACGCTATAAAATTTTTCTCGGTTTAACTTTTGAAGGACTTGAAAGTGGGCTTTCATTGCAATGAGAAACTTCTTTCCGTTCAATGACAGTTTGATGAGTTACTGTGAAGGTACTACCTTTGCTTTATTAGAGCTTAAAGGGTATGGACCCGAAAAAATGGTTAACGAGAAAACTGATACTTAACCATGATTATCTTATCATTGTTGAATTTCAGCCGAATTAATTTTTTTCAAAACTTAAGTTGGCACGACTTCCGGTTTCTTGTCCTAACTCTATTTTCGTTGATTTTATATTGATTCTGTCTGGATTGAGAACCTCAGAACATGTGCATTCTGGCTAAGTTTTAATTGAAAGTTCCAATTTAAAGATTTTTTGTGTATTATACTATGTAATTAACAAAATTCCTAAAATTGACAAATAAATGAATTTTTGTAACACGCCCATCCTCCAACGTGTACATAATATAATCAAAATAAGACATTATGTCTTATTAATGATAGTAAGACATTATGATAATAAGACATTATGATAATAAGACATTATGTCTTATAATAATATGTCAAGATATTATCTTGACACACTAACAAAAGCATTAACTTCTCGACAAGAACACACGTCAACAGTACCGAAAATTTGTAATAATTACCTGAAGACGGAGCACTGTGAATGGAGGGAGGGTGAGCTGGAGGGGAAGTCACTTCGTTTCGTGACGTCACACTATAACGAGAGTTGTTGTTGTTGTTGTAGTTGTTGTTGTTGTAGTAGTTGGAGAACATGTTGTTGTTGGAGTACATGTTGTTGTTTGGGGAGAGGTTTCTGTTTTGTCTATTTGGCGAATCCTGAATATAGATGATAATGAACACTAGAGTATGTTACTGAATTAAGAGGAGCTATTTAAAGGACGAGATACGGCTGTACAGGGAGTTGGCTCACAATAAGAACTTGTGTTTAGTTTTAGTCTAACTCTTGAACATACAATCTTAGATTACTGCGCACACAGTGGCGTGTTGGCTGATATAAAAACAAATAATTCAAACACGTACGTTTCTCCAAATTGGGGATGTTCCCGCGTTGACCGTTACACGAGGAGGGGCGGGTGTCATAGCAGTTCCAGCGTGCGTCATAGCAGCCCCGGCGTGAGTAAGTCCGGTTGTCACTAAACTTGGAGCTGGATAGAGACCAGTGTAACCTTGCTTTAGTTCTTCGTATGTATCTTCTTCTTTTATCACTAAAATAAATGGGGTTGTGTATCAACACAACCCCATTTATCAAGGTATGCGGAAGAAGAAATAACAAAATATGAAATTAGATATTAATTAGATATTAATATTAATAATTAGAAATAATATATGAAATTAGATATCCAGCTAAAGTCGGCTCAGAAACTAGAAACGGTCTAGGAATTGACAGAAAACGGTTTTTAAGAATGCAAACAAAGGAGTAACTAGCAAAAAATTCAACTAACGATATTCGCCAGTAAGCTGACTGAAAGTATCCGACTCTCGTTTCAGTTTCAAAGTACTTGGATCAGCAGAGTGAGGCGTGATACAGGATATTTCTTCAAGTGGAGTCAAGGACATGTCGTAGAGACTCTGAGGAGAGTTCACTATATTCACCACCACTTTCGTGGACTTCGACTTTGTTCTACGTTTGAAAAACATACCGACAAAAGTGATGAGAAAGGGAAGTAGACCGGCAAAGTGTAACCGTAATTAACTTACGCTTTTGGTGGGGATAAAATGATACGGTTTTGAGTTGTTTCCAGACCCGTTTAGAGATTTGAATTGCTCGTTTGAGTCGTTAATCCCGGGGTCAGATAGATAACCTCCATTTCCTGAATTTTAAAGTTTGGGTTATCTCCACTAGCTCTCGCCTCTATACAATTCATATAGGAATACCGAAACAGCAGTTCCTAATAATCGAGGTTTTAAAAAGGTGCCTTAAAAATGCTAGCAGATTAAAGAATAAAATCTAAAAAACACTATCTTTCTAACAGATATACCTGTGGCTTGCCGGAGGGGGTGTTCAATTGGTGTAAACTTAGACTCATGTTCGTGAGTTGGCGTGTATCTCTCTGCACTAGGTACAAAACCTTGCGTCATCATCGTGTCAGAGGGCCCTATTCCTAGAGATTCCTCAGTTTCATGATCCTCACTGTTTTGCTCTCCAACTTCGTTTATATTTCCACACGATTTGAACGTGTCGTCAACCTCTGTCATTTCACTTTTTATCCACGTATCATTCTTTATCTAAGAAAGGTACAACATAACACTTGAGTTTACTTTAATTTTGGGTAAACAGGCATTTTACAACAGATTAAAAATCACAAAATTATAGTGGAATATTTGTTTTTGTATTTGTATTTGTTACACCTGTACCCAGGTTTTAACAGTTATACTGAAGGGGCTCCTGGAAGATTCTAGATCTTTTAACGGAGACCCTCCTCATCTAACCCTCAATTACGGTTTCCCGATCATTCGGCTAAGTCTTAGTGATCAGTTAATATTTTTACAATGAGTATTTAATAAGGGGTGATGAATAAGATGAAAATGAGGGGTCTCACAGTAAATTTAATCATGAGATGAAGTGAACTAGTAACTACAGTAGTATCTTACACAACTATTTAAAACTACGCAACATCTGGAAATATCACATCCAAACTGCAAAGTACAGTGCCGTGATATGAAAAAGGGTGAATTGTGAAATGAATGATAAAAAGTGACACTAAAATGGAACTACCATGGATCAATCATTCACAAAAATTATCAAATACCATGCAAGATTATTGTCTGTACATCCTTAACTTTTGATTTTTAAATGTAAATGATATTCAATGATGCTGTTCATGTATGAATTGTATTGAGTTTGATATATGTGAGATTGAGAGCCGAGTGAGAGCTGTGGCATGGAGCAATGTTTGGTGTGCATTCCAAAAAACCTCTTTAGTGTTCTTCTTCTGAGCAGCTCCTTTCTTTCCCTTTTTTCCCTTCTTTCCAGTTCTTTGAGGTGGATTAAGCTTCTCTGATTTTATCTGAATACGTTAATTGAATTGATTGTGTATGCATCAGCTTCAAATGGATGGCTATGTGTAATAGCACGTTATGATAGCTGTGTCTAGAAATATGAATATGGCAAATAGTCATTTTAACTGTATACTGTATGAACATTAGCAATGACAGAGTTAATTAAACAGAATTGCAGTGTAAACTTACAAATATCTTTCCATAATCAGTCCCTTCATATCTTAAGGCTTTTGAAAACTTGGGACTATCAACTAACTCCTCGATTGTACAATGCATCTCCCCCAAGAAATCTGCTTTATTTATGTCATTTTCGTAATCATCAATATCCCAGACTTTGAAAATTAACTTCTGTTCTTCGTATGGGTCGTATTCTAGAGTAATCCTTTCTTTAAAATTTGGGTTCAATTCATTGTCAATGCATTCGGTTCTCCCAAGCTGAAGATAGTTTATGGCAACAAAATTTGTTAGAAATCATGCTGTATGATATGGCTTGAATGTGATAAAGTGATAAGATGTTGGTTGGTAATAATTAATCGGTTGGTAATAATTAATCGATAATTGAACAACATATTTTACTAAACTCTTTCCAATTATATGTATGATGTCTTAAACGTAAATATCTGCCATACCTCATTATTGAAGTCGTCAAACACAGTGACAAGAGGGTCAGATTTTGAGAAAATATCAGCATCTCGCAAACCAGTGCAAGAAAGAGTTAGCTGAACTTTCTGTTTCATTTCACCATCATATCCATTCAGTACATTTGTGATAACTAGGATTCTTGGATGAGAAATTTATTTTTAAGCTCTTGAAATACAAAGGACCAACGTCCAACATCATCATTTGAATTCCAACCAAACTTCTACAAATATTCCAGATGACATGGTTGCTGAAAATCCATTTTAAAATTGACATCATGAATCATCTGAGTATAGTGGTAAAATGGTCAAAAGTTTTCACTGTGGCCACAGGTTACCTACAAAGGGTCGATTTATCTGGAAATGAATAATTGGGATTAAACTATTTCAACTCTACAAATTATATACATTTATTGAGGCTCTGATGATGTAATTAAACAAAGATATCAAGCCTTTATTATCTGTGTATTTCTCTTCTGACCACCAACATCATCTTTTTGGGATTCAAGATTGTAACTTTATGAAGCAGCACATTCTACATAGGTTACAAATAATTTAGATGCAATGTGATATATTATTGTTCCAGGCTATGACAGAAGCTGTTCAAGATTAGACTTTGACTGTGCTCAACAGATATTTGCCAGCGGAGAATAACACAAGTTAACCCCTCTCTGCAGACATTATCAAATAAATCTGATAAGCCATAGAATAATGGTTACAAAACTCTTTGCAATCAATTGGTCATATCCTGCATATCATTGTTCCTAAAATATAAGAAACCAATTTTTAGGAGTAAGCAATTAGAGGTTTTTGAAATGATTTCTTAAGTACTAAGGAAGTTCTCAGGAAGTTTTATTTGAAGATTGTGTAATCTGTGGAACAGCAATTGATCATCTACCACTGAAAAATAAGGCTTTCCTGACAAAGTAAAAGTTCTGTCGCATGATATGAAAAATATCAAACTTTTCCCGAGATTTAAGGAGGCAATTCTTCGAGAGAAGACATTTTAAATTTATCCCAATGATGAGTAGACAAATTTTTTTCCCGAGTTAGTCACAGTTTGTATGTTAAATTATTTTGTAAACCAGTGATGATGTATGTCATAATTTTATATTCTATATTCTATAGAGTTGGGTTACAATATGGGATATTAATACAGTTTTTTCTTTTACATTTTGCTGTGCTTACTGTACCACAAGAATAGACAAATTGCTGTCTTCTTTTAAAGTTTTAAATCTTAGCTCTTTATTGAAAGTCTTTAACTGATTGTACAAAATTTCTTGTTTCCTCTTGGTAGATTCAAACAAGGGACACAAGTTGGTAATTAATAATCATGTTCTGATTTAGAAACTACAAAGCATTCAACAACATACATTCTTCACTCTCATAGCAGTTCACAGGGATGCTAGTCCTAATCCATCTTAATTGCTTCAGAGATTTTTCTAGAGATTATGATGTTGTACAACATGGAAAGTCACATGATTACAAAGTGACAACTTGTGTCCCTTTTTCAAGACTACTCAGAGAAAACAAACAATTTTGAACATTCAGATTCTTCTATGAGTCTCAATATTACTTCACGACTACAGCAGGTCTAACTATAGTGCCATTAGGTATGACCCTTTGTAATGAGTATGGCAACAAAACCCTATATGGTATTGCAAGAGATGCTGAACTGTATACTTGGATTGGGTACCACATTTTTGTCATTGCTTCATCTTTAATTGGAGACACGATTATTCTGGTAGCTTCTTTAAAATATAGAGCCTTCAAACTTCACAAGATAATTACAGTCATAATCGAGCATATGGCAGTTTGCGACTTAATGGTGCTTGCAACTCTCATAATTCCCAGCTTTGTTTCTTTGATTGCAGGAAAATGGGTGTTAGGTGCTTTTGTTGGATACTTCACATATTATACAAGGGCATATTTCTGTCTTGCAAGTGTTTTCTTTATCTGTGCTATGACCACAAGCAAGGTGCTTTTGTTAAAGAAGCCTCTTCATTTTGGCACAAAGTCTCGCAAGGATGCCCACAAGATCTGCATTACATGTTGGATAGCATCTTTGACATTCCCTAGTGTTTTTCTTCTAGTTGATTGGCAAGACATCTACTTTTCTTACCGAAGCTACCATTTCCAGTATTTATTTTCATCCAACATCTGGTCTTACCTCAGACCCTTAGTTTCATTTATATTTGGATTTTTGCCCACATGCATCGTTATCACTGCTACAGTATATTTGCTTGTAATTGCAAAGAAATTCTCAAAAAGAAGTCAGGACAAATTAAAATGGCAAGGGATTGTGACAACAATTCTTACAGGGACTGTTTACTGCATATCTGTATTGCCTCATGCCATTTATAATGCCTTGGATTCAAACCTTGCAGTGGAAAATAAGGCCTCAAGTTTTTTCCACACAAAATTCCACAGAATGACAAGAATCTTTGTTTACTTTAACACTGTAAGCAATTTTTACATCTATTGCCTGACTGTTTCCAGCTTCAGAAAATTTCTTCAGTCCAAGATTCAGATTTTTCCTTGGAAGCCTTCTTACATTGATATTTCAATTAATCATGGTAAGATTCAAAATCTTTATATTAAATCAAGTTTGCAACACAAATTCACTAACAAGATAAAACATGTATAAAAGTCTTAAATTAGGTTGCCAGGCGGTGTAAGATTCTAAAAAACCAAATCTTTAACAGATACAGGGAGCGCTAGAGCTAGAGGGAAACAAGAAACCAGCATGTGAACATGGGGATGTTTGTAGAACTCGAGTAACAATTTTGATTACTCATGTGGACTTTAGACTTTCGTCAACAAAGTTTGACTGACATCTTAAATTTGAGAAGCTCCATTCAGTAATGAAACATCATAAGCGATGTTCACACACAAGGTAATCAGCAAGAAACCAAGAAAGCAATGACTTTTAGACAAGAAAGCTTCATCACAATGTGAAGAGATGGCATGGACATGAGTATGTTACCAATTGCCTTGTACAGCAGGGCGCATCCTCCCAGCATTTTATTCTCGGGGAGAATGACGGTCGGACAAAGTCAGACAACAAGTGACATGATCATGATTATATCCGTCTACCCATATAGAGCTGCAAGAGTTAGGTATCACCGCAACAACTGAATAGGGATTAAAATGATAACTTTATTTGCTTGTTCATGTTACCTATGCTATCTTTTTGGTCGTTGACTTATATTGTTAGTGTAAGTACACGATAATTTTCTTTTTGCCTTCGAGTTCACGCTCGAATATATATTCATTTTGCCTTCGAGTCCTGCACGCTCGAATATATATTCATAAATAAACTTATGATTTTTTTACATCGTATGAGTTGATCGTACTATCTTAAATCTTATAATCACAAACCCAAGACCAGATTCAATTTACAAATTACATGCTTTCATAAAGACTGAGATATATCTGCATTTTGCTGCCTGTAATTTTTTCTCCTTACAGTTTTATGTAAATTGGTGATTTTTCTCATTCTTTTTATTGACGAGATGATATCCGTCTACCGTTCTAACGAAATGTTCAGCTTTAGCTGCGTGAGTCGGGTATCACTGCGACAATCTTTTTAATGACGGGAGGGTGCGTGCTGCTCTGCAACTTGTCGAGGTGTTACCCGACCCGCGCGCGGCTCGCAGATTGCTGCTCTCCGCGCATTCAGCGTTGTCAACTCTACAACGCACGGCGTAAGCACCTGGTTAGGTTAACCTTGAATACACAAATGCAAAATGACCCCATATAAAAATATATACCATTATACATTTAAAAAGAATGAGAAAAATCACCAATTTACATAACACTGTAACGAGAAAGAATTACAGGCATCAAAATGCAGATATATCTCAGTCTTTATGATTGTCGCGGTGATACCCGACTCACGCAGCTAAAGCTATCGTTTCGTTAGAACGGTAGACGGATATCATCTCGTCAATCTGTATGAAAGCATTAATCAAAAATAAAATTTTATTCGAATGAGGGTCGGACAAAGTCAGATAAGCTCGTGATTTGTTTTGTAGGTTGATAACCTACTGTCGCGGCCATCACGCGCTCTTACGCATTTCTGGCCTGGCGAAGAAATTCTAGACGCTCATCGCCCGTTAAGATTTGTCAAACGTTGCCTGACCTGCTGCCGCGAAAATTTAATTTGAAAATTGAAAATGGGCCGCAATCCAAGGCAACTCGTATAATATTTGATAGTAGATTATCAAAGAAACAACGACTGAGTTCTTTACGCGCGCGGCTGCTACACGATACGTGTTGACGAGATGATATCCGTCTAACGTAAGGAGAGCAGAAAACTGCGAGCCGCGCGCGGGTCGGGTAACACCTCGACAAGGACTGCCTGGAGACCTCAGTCTTTGTTGCTTGCTCCACGTACTTGTCTAGCCCTGCTGCCAAGACGCGGCGCGTAGCCTCCGGCGCGCGCGGCCACGCACAACGTGAGACAATTTGTTACCGGCCGGGCGCTCTTAACGCTTGGTGTTGCGCCCCGGAGGCTAGGCTGCCGCTTCGAAGCAGCGCTTGGCTTGTACAGCAGCGCGCACCCTCCCGTCATGAGGGTCGGACAAAGTCAGACAACGCTCGGCAACGTCTGTAACAACCGGCCAACCGAGGGCCGCTTGCTACACGTTGCCTAGCCTGCTGCCGCGAAGCGACAGCCTCCGGCGCGCGCGAATTGCGTGCAGCGCGGCCACGCACACAGCGTGAGACACGCACACAACATGAGACAAAGGGCCACGCTGTCGGCGTGGCTGGTTAACCGAAACAAATAAATCAAATAGTATTCACAATTCAAATGCAAAATGAATCAAATAGTATTCACAATTCAATTCACATAGCTTAGCTCTAAACACTTAAATATGAATAATTCCAATACAAACATATGTTTGAATGTTAGATTTGATCCGATGATCCCGGATTCGCTTTAAGTTTTAATTCCAGCTTTTCAATCAGTCAAAATTGAAAATGTAATAAAATTTACAAAATTAGTGTGTTTGACTCTATACTACATTTACATATGAATTTTTAGGCCAAAAACATTTCTATTCATTACTCATACTGGGGAAAAGTTCCAAATTTCCATTTAGGAATTTTGTACTACCACTATAGAAAGAACAAAAACCTGTGAGTGTGACTCATCTTATCAAGGTATTAATTTTGGAGTATTCTAGATACAATGGGGGGGGGGAGGGGTCACCCGCTGAATGCAACTGCCGCTTTTGCGATTTTGCCTCAATGAGTGGCACGAAATATACCTCCTTATACTCATTATAGGTTTGTTATTGGCAATTTAAAAGTAGTACAAAATGGCCGCAATAGCCGACTTTATGTACGACTTAGGGATGGTTCACATATGACGTCATCACCTAGGGGGGGAGGGGGGGTTTCCGAAATGATGATGATTGATGACGAGGGGGGAGGGGGGGTTTGGGCCAATGATGATGTCATCAAAAATATTTAGGTATTTATAGGT